>AWUE01015977.1:0-117963 GCA_001974825.2 Corchorus olitorius | reverse complement strand
CATCCAATTATTGTAATCTAACATAATTAAATTGCTGGAAAAAAAACATAATTTTTTTAGGGAATACAATATTCAAATCTCATTACAATCAAATAATTCCTTATATACCTGTTTGATGCTAAAAATGTAAGGGTTCTCACCCTTGTTTCTTATATACAAGAGTGGGGAATCGATATGAAAATATGGATTTTCAATTGTCTACAAGAACAAAGGATTTTATTGAGGACACTCGAAAGTTACACAAGGAAATGAGATTCAATGATCTCGGATGCTTGGTTACAAAAGTTTAAGGGAAAATTCTAAGTTAAAGAACTACTCCTAAATTACAAGATTACACTAATTCTAAGGGTTACTCCTAAAAATCTAGTCAACTATGATGATAATTTGACTTCTTGTCATTGATGAATTTGCCAACCCTTTCTTCATAAGAAAAACTCTTATTTATAGTGTACAAATTAGTAGTTAATTAACTCCCTATCCGAAATTAGTTAAGCATGTGAATTGCATTTAGTTTGTTCCCATTTTAAGTGGAAATAACTGGCTACTAATTCACTTAATTAACCACCATTAACCTCTCTAATTAACTTCCAAGCCTTAAACATCCTTTAAGCCCAAAAATAAATAATTACAAGCCCAATTTTACACTAGGCTTAATCCTCCAAGGCCCATGAACATTAGGTCCGGTCCTATTATCAATTTTGCAACCCAACAATTGCCCCCAAATCAAATATTGATTTATGACATCATTATTTGATTTACTACCATTAAACTCATTTTGCCCGTTTGAAAGTTTACTTTCCAAAAACTAACAATGGCTCTAAACCCTTCAACTTCTCTTAATTGACAGTTTAATGTTTTTGCTTTCCAATTAACTTCCCAATAATTCATAACTTCTTTGATTTCGGTTTCCTTCAAGTTAACTTCACTTCTTTATTGAAGACTTTCTTTCACTTCAATTTTAACTTTCCTTAATCAAGAAAAAATCAAGAAAGCAAACTTTTGATTATCAATGGCTGCTCCTCTTCTTAATCCAATCACAAGAAACTCCGAATTCTATCCTTTCTCCAGCCTCAAAATTTGATCAATGTCAGGTTGCTTGCCTTGCATGTCACGTCTTGATGGCATTACCACATAAGGACCAACTTCTTCAAATGCAAATTCGATGGAAACGTGGTTGCCATTGCCAAATAATCATAACATTCTGATGCACACTCCAAGAGTAGCGATTCTTGAGACCTTTTGTGGTGAACCTCATGATTTTCCCATTCAAGAATGGCCATTTCATGATGATGACTTCAAACAATGGTATTTTAAACTTTACCCTCGTTTTTCAGCTTCTTGGTGCAAACTAGGAATTCTTCCTATGCTTGAATTATGTAATTCAATCCCCAAACCTGATCATCAAATTCTTGCTACTCTGCCTCTGTTTTGGTCTCCACATTATAATCTGTTTGTTTTTCCTTTTGGTTGGATGACCCTAAACATTAGAGATGTTGTAGTGTTGACTGGCTTTAAGAACTCTCCACTTGAATCAGGACATAATGAATTTTTGCACCCCTGACTCGAATTTACCTTTGAAATCCTATCATCACTGATTCCGTTCTTTCAAGCGCCAATTTCGTACTTCTGAGACTGAAATTGGAGAATTTGAGCATATTGCCTTTCTATTATATCGACTATGCAAATTTATCTTTTGTATTCCAATTCAATCATGCTCTGACCTTGTTCCTTTGGCTGAACTTATAGCTTAAGGAAAATCAATTGACCTTTCTCCATTGATCTTAGCTTATGCTTACAAGGTATGAACACCCTAGTCTATAGAATGGGAAAAGGAATGTCTAAGTGTGAGGGCCCATTATGGATTGATAGTCATACTATCTACCCAAAATTATAGGCTCCCTTCTCTTATTTTTGATAGTCATACTCTGAGGAGTCATTTGTTTGCTAATCCCACTTTTCCTTCTTTTACTGGTGTCATCAAGTATCTGTATACTTTCAAGCCTACTACTCCTGACTTCTTCATCCTTTATGAACATCTTAATGATAAGCATAAACCTCTCTTCATATCTGCCAATAAGCAATTTCCAAATAATCATCCAGATTTCTTCCTATTTCTAGATGCATGGACCTCTTATTTGAGTCCTGGAAACTTGATTGGTCGTCACAGACATGGATTACTGCCTCCTTTTTTTTCTTCTCTGTAACTTATTCCCCACAATTTGCCTTAAGGCTATTTGGGATGCAACAGGGAATCCCTGTACCAAGTTTCTTTATTGCTAACTCTGGATTTTCTCCAGTAGAAAATATCAGAGAACCTTGGGAAATGGATGCAATCTGTTCTGTTAATGCCTCAATGACAGCTTGTATCAAGAGAACATTCTTCCCTTTCAAACCTTCCGTTGGAGTTCATCCAAATTTCTCTTTCTGGTGGATCAAGCTGGTTTCTCTTTCTTCAGGAAACAATGAATCAAGCAAATACTCTCTAATTGCTTGATTTCAGTTGTAAGTAATCAATATTCTCAATATTTCAAGAATTTGACAAATATTATGTTGTACTAACTATATGAATTTTATGTTTTCAGAATACTAAATCACTTGCCTTAATGGAAGACACTGATTTGAAGAACAATGTTGTTCCTGTGACTAATTTTCTTCTTGAAAGTTGGAAGTCCTCCACAACACCCTCTTTTTAATCTTCCTGATAAACCTGAACCACAAAGTCCTCCTACTCCAAAACATCCTGATTCCGAGCCTGAGGTATTAGCTTTTAATCTTAATAAACTTTATTCCAAACTTATAAAAATCAATCACTCAATTTGAGAGTCTTCTTTTATTTTCTAACAGGAAATGATGATTGAAGAGGAAGAAGAAGAACTTGATGAAAGAGATATGGTTGTATTGATACCTCACTTGACTTGATAGACTTACTCTATGCTTGAGGCTTGTCTGTTCATTCATGTAAAAAAAAAATTGTTTGCTTCTGTAGTAAAACCCATATTCTGTTGAATTCTATATGAATTTTGCTACTACAACTTCTTTATATGTGCTTTTATATATAAGTCTTTTTTATCACAATTTCCTTGTGTATCAAATCTTATTTACATTCATTTTTCTCCAAAGTTATCCCATACACTTGGGACATACAATTTAAGATATTTACCATTTATATTCCTAGGATGATCAGTTCCATCCAAGTCTTGTAAATGATAAGCATTTCCCCCTAAGTACCTTATTGACTTGAAAAGGACCTTCCCAACTAGTAGACCATTTACCATATTTAGGATCATTAACTCCTGATGGCAATACTGTTTTCCAAACTAAATCACCATTTTTGAATGACTTAGGTTTAAACTTTTTATTATATGCTTTTGTAACTTGTAATTTCTGTTTTTGCATACTTTCCAAAGCTTGAATCCTTTACTCATCTAGATCCATCTTTTCTAAGTGCATTAACTCTACATACTCTTCTGGTAGAAGCTCATTTTGAATCTGAATTCTCAATGATCTGACATTTATTTCAACTGGTAACATGACATCATTTTCATAAACTAATGCATAAGGTGTTGTGCCTGTTGCAGTCCTTTTAAATGTCCTAAAAGCCCATAAGGTTTCAGGCAATAATTCTGGCCATTTGTTCGGTTCATTTGTAATCATTTTTTCTAGAATTTGCTTTATAATTTTATTTGATGATTCAACTTGACCATTTGCTTGAGCAAAATATGGTGTTGAATGTACCAACTTAACACCAAATGCAGACAAATACTCTTTTAGAATATCTCCAAAAACTATTGCCTGATATGTGGTAATCGTTTCTGGTATTCCAAATCTAAACAGAATTTTATTTTCAATGAACTCTATTACATCATCTGTATCTATTGATTTGTAAGATGCTGCTTCGGTCCATTTTGTGAAATAATCAGTAGCTACTAGAATAAGCTTGTCTGAATTACTAGGCTTTGGTGTAATTGCACCAATAATATCTATCGCCCAACCTCTAAAAGGCCAACATTTCAAAATATATTTCATTTTGAAGCAGGAACTCTCTGAATTGGTCCATGCTTTTGACAAGCTTGACACCCTTTTGCATACCTATGGCAATCTTTTCCCATAGTTGGCCAATAATAACCATACCTTTTCACCAACCACATCATTTTCTTTCCCACCTGATGTGACCCACACATTCCTTCATGAACCTCTCCCATAACTCTCATTGATTCTTTATCATCTCTACATTTCAAAAGAACTCCATCTATTCCCTTTTGAACAACTCATCATTCACTAAACAATATTGCATAGCTCTAACTTTGATTATCTGATCAGCTTTACTGTCAGGCTTTTCCAAATACTGCTTAATAGGTATTCTCCAATCTTCTGAACTTGTTGCTGTTGTTATTTTACAGACTTGATTCTCTTTAGAAATCCTAATCAAAGCAGAATTTAATGGTCGAGCTCTAAATTCAATCAAATCTGGTTTCTTATATCCTGATCCTACTTGTCCTAAATCATTTGCAGGAGAATTTTCTTCCCTATAAATAAACTCAAATTTAGTCTCATTGAATTGATTTAACAAATTTTGAGCTATTTTATAATAAGAACGCATTATTGGACTAATACACTGATATATACCAGACAACTGTCCAATAACTAACTGTGAATCTCCTTTAACCAATATTGAATAAGCTTTAAGCTCTAACAACAACTCTAATCCAGCAATTAAAGCTTCATATTCAGCCTGATTATTTGAACATTTGAACAACAAGGAGAAAGAGAATTTAAACACTTTTCCTGATGGAGAAATTAAAACTATTCCAGCTCCTGCCCCCAATTCAGTCTTTGAACCATCAAATTCTAGAATCCATGAAATAGGCTTAACTAACATGACTTCATCCAATTCAGGCAAGGTCATTTGACAAGGATGATAAACCGAGAAATCAGCTAATGCTTGACCTTTCACAGCCTTTTGAGGAACAAAATTTAAAGAGAATTCTGATCAAGCCAGAACCCATTTTCCAATTCTATTTCCCATTACAGGTTTGTTTAACATGTACTTGATAACATCACATTTGCAAATCAAGTCTACTTGTTCATTGAGCAAGTAATGTCTCAATTTCATACATGCAAAATATACTGTTAAACACAATTTTTCAAGAGCAGAATATCTCATCTCGGCATCTATCATATTTCTACTTAAATAATATACAGCTTGTTCTTTCCTTCACTTGAATCTTGTGCCAATAATGCACCAAGTGATTTTTCTGTACAAGCTACATACAATTTAAATGTCACTCGTTTTCAAGGAGGCATCAATACAGATGGATTTATCAAATACTTCTTGATTTCGTCAAAAGCTACTTGATGTTCATCATTCCAGAGAAAATTCTCCTCTGATTTGAGTCTCAATAGTGGAGTAAAAGCATATAACTTTCCTGCACAATTAGAGATAAACCTGCGTAAGTAATTAATTTGTCCAAGAAAACTTTGCAATTGTTTCTTATTTATTGGAGCTTTTGCATCCAGAATTGCCTTAGTTCTATTTTTGTCAATTTTTATTCCTTTCTTATGAACTAGAAAACTTAGAAAATGACCAGCTTGGACTCCAAATGCACACTTCAAAGGATTTAACTTCAAACCCCTTATTCTAGTTCTGTTTAATAGCATTTCTAGTCTATTAAGATGTTCATTAAAATCAGAAGCTTTAACTACAATATCATCTATATAGACTTCCACATATTTTTCAATCATATCATGAAAAATAACATTCATAGCTCTCTGATAAGTTGCTCCTGCATTTTTTAATCTAAATGGCATTACAACCCACTCATAGGTCCCTAAAGAACCTGGACATCTAAATGCAGTTTTAGAAACATTTTCTTCAGCTATGAATATCTGATTATAGCTAGAATAACCATCTAGAAATGACATTACACCATTTCCAGTAGCAGAATCAATAAGCATATCTGCTATTGGCATAGGATATTCATCTTTAGGTGAGGCATTGTTTAAATTCCTAAAGTCAATGCACACTCTAAGTTTTCCATTTTTCTTCATTACTGGGACTATATTAGATAACCACTCAACATACCTAGCAGGCCTAATGAATCCAGCTTTTAACAACATCTTCTTTTATTAAAGGATAAATGTTAGGTGCTAATCTCCTAGCGGGTTGTTTATGAGGTTTCACATTAGCCTTAATAGGTAACCTGTGTTCCACTAGGTCCCTACTTAGTCCAGGCATGTCAATATAATCCCAGGCAAAGCAATCTTTAAATTTAACCAACAAACTTACAAGCCACCTTTGTTGAGTTTCTGATAAGAATGAACTTACAAAGGTTGGTTTGGATTCACCAGAATCTGCCCCCAAGTTCACTTCTATCAAAGGATCTTGTACTGTAATATGTACTTTTTCCTTTTCCCTTTCTGATAAGGAAATTTGATTATCTATAATACAAACTGACTTTGCATTTTCTTCATCTTCATGGAACAAACTTTTCTCAATTGAATAAATCTGAACTTTCTTCAGAGTCTCTTTTATCACAAATGAAATATCTTTACTCATCTTTCAACAATCTCTTCTATGATTACTGATGAACTTCTCACCGAGTCTATTATAGCTTCCACAGATAATTTATTCCATTCATTGTTTTTGATCAATGATGTAGCTTTAGATGCTTCACCATTCAAGCCCTCTTCAATGCTCAAAGGACTGTATTTATTGGAGTAAAGTTGAGCATCCAAACAACCAGCACTCACAACAAATGGCTTGTTGTCTACCTGAACAATCTCAATTTCTCCATTTTCTTTCCACAACAAGACTATCTGATGTAATGATGATCGAATTGCACTATTAGAATAAATCCAATCTCTACCTAATAACGCATTATAAGTAGTTAAAGAACTGATAATAAAGAAAGCAGCAACTGAACTTACCTCTCCAACTTGTAAGTTTACTGGTAAGATACCCTTAGCCCTTGTAGCACCACCATCAAATCCAGAAATGACTATATTTGAGGGCAGCAGTTCTGTACTTTCAGCTTTCAACTTTGCCAGCATTCGGTGAGGGATCACATTCACAGCAGCTCCATTGTCCACCAAAATCTTCTTCACAGGGAGTCCATTCATCACAACAAAAATATAAAGTGGTCTCAAATGCTGGGTAAGTTTAGTTGGTGGTTTTACAAATGACACCTTCCATTGTTTACCTTCTATTAGGATTTTATTTGGTTGACTTGATTCAATCTTCTTGTTTCTCCTTCTGCAACATTAGCTTTTAAAGTCCAATCAACCTCATCTTCTAGAGTTAATGATGCCATTGGCTCTATTGTCACTTCTTCAATTTCACTTATTTCATCAATGATATCATGTTTTTCATAAGCTAAAAATGCTTTAGGCAAAACATAATTCACAGACACTTTATCAGGTAAGTCAAAACTTCCCTGATGTGATGATTTTCCTTCAGACTCTTCTTTCTTTCTATCAAACCTAGGATTTTTATCTTCTTGACCCCCATCAACCTTCTCTTCTATCTGAACTGCATTCACTTGCATTTCATCATCATCAGGTTCCTCTTTTGGAACTACATAGGTTCCGTCTGTTAAACCCCAATCTCTAGCCATTTGCATGTAATTCTGCTTAGCCACTTGATTGAATTTCTTCCATTTTCTTCTCTGAGTTATAGGCATATCTCTATACGGAGGAAGTCCCATTTCCTGAGGATTAACATATAATTTTGAAAACCATTGATCTACAGGAGTATCAGGTGGTGGTTTGAAAGACTTTTTTTCCCTATTCTGTGGAGAGTTAACTCTTTCCCACACATTTCTTCTAGGTAAAGGCTGTTGTGACAGAATTCTTTTCTCAATAGGCTTTCCCATTCTACAACTTGCCTTTGGCTATTATGCACCATTCTGACTTGTCTTTGTTGAACAAAATGAGGAAACATAGCTTTCCCTCTTCCAAAACTCCATCCAGGAGGAAACTCACCCCTGAAATCTCTTCTAAGGTAGTTTCTTTCTACATGAATGTTTTGAACTGACCTTAGATAAGGCCTGAGATAACTTTCTCTAGGAATTAGTCCTCTCTCTACCACAAATTCATGCTCAAATTCATTAGGAAATCTTCTTCTACTGTGAACTGGTACTCTTTTTTCCCCCATTTTGAGCTCTTCTTCTCTCATAATATCAGCAAAAGACCTCTACTGTTGTTGTCCTTGTGTCTGCTTAGCTTCTGTTCCCTTTGAGTTCAACCCTTGTTCATTTTTTGGAACAATCATAGCATCCACTCACTTACTCAAAATCTCCAGAAGTTTTATTTTTTCTCCAATTGAGCTCCCTGAACTAACATTCTCTTGAGATTGTGACTTTTCTAATTCAGATATCATAGGAGTTAAGGTACTAATGGTTACACCAGGATGAAAAGGATTCTGATCAATCATCATGGCCTTATCTCCATTAGGGAATTTCAACTTTCCAGCTTCAATTGCATTCTGCAAAGAATGTCGCAAAGACAAACAATTGTTAGTTTAGTGTGACCAATTGTTATGCCATTTACAATATCTTTTATCTTTTGTTTTTTTTGTTTTTTTTGTTTTTTTTTTGTTTTTTTTGTTTTTTTTTTGTTTTTTTTTTGTTTTTTTTGTTTTTTTTTGTTTTTTTTTTCCAGATTCTGATGGAATTTTATGATCATCCTTTAGCCTTATTTTCTTATCCTTTAACAATACATCAAAGATTTGCTCAGTCTTTGTAACGTCAAAAGAAAATTGCCTATTAACTTTGTCAAATTTTCCAACTAATTTTTTAACATTTTCATTTTGAGATGCTTTCTTTAATGCTGCACAAAGATGAGGTTTGCTCAAGTTTAATTCAACAACATTTATATCAACATCATCATCAGAATAATAACCTAAACCAACATTGACTTCATTTAGAGCATAATAAGTTGCTCTTGGAACTCTCCTTTTACCATCATCTTCTTCTAAAAGTCTTTCATATTTAGAAACACATGATGCCATTTGAGCCAAATCTATAAATTCCCTATCTTCGAACTTTTTCCTAAGTTCAAGGATTGGACCACTTCTACCTATATTAACATGCTCTTTTTCTGGTAAGTGCACCAGAAGTCTAGACTTGACTTCTCTATAATGAGCAATGAAATCCTCTACTTTTTCACTTGGTTTCTATTTTACTTTGGCTAAATCTGCCATAGTCACTTCAGTTTTTGTTCTATAAAATAGAGCATGAAATGCAGTCTCCATTTGATGCCAATTAAAGATAGAGTTTGCTGGTAAATTTATAAACCAATAAAAATGCAGCACCAGTAAGGGTATTGCCAAACATCCTGAGTTTAACATAATCACTCACATCGCCACATCTAATACTAAATCTACCAATATGTTCCAGTGTAGATTGTCCATCTTCACCAGAAAACACTTAAAAATCAGGAACTTTATATCCCCTTGGAAATGGATTGTATGATCAATCCAATCTGGATATGGCTTCCTATACACAGGTTTTTGTCCACCCCTTCCTACAGGTACCAACTGCTCTTGAAGGATTCCTAGGACTTGATCTCGCAACAAATTTTGAAAATCATTATCTCATCTAATAGGACTTTGAATTTGATCAAAATTACCACTAACATTAACATCATTTCTAGGTTGAGTTTGCCCCCAAGCTTCTGCAATACTTCTGTTCTGACTACCTTGACCATTTACTAGAATTCTAGGATTTTCATCAACTTCCTCAACTGGTTTAACTCGATTTGGAGTAAATCTACTCTGTTTGAGGAAACACATTATGATCTGGACTAATTCTTCCAGATTTTCCATTAATATTATCCATAACATTTCCTGTTGTTGGATTTGAACAAGCACCAGTTTCCCTTATTATTATTCCAGGGGGAGGTCTAACATTACTTATCCTAGTCACATTATTTTGTGAACTTCCACTAACTGAATTAGACACTCTAAGACCTTCTGGTATAGTACCAGCATTCAAAGCAGTCATAGATATAACATGTTTAGACAAATTATTAATTGCATTAGTTAAGATTGCATGATTTTGCCCATTCTGTTCTATCATTGCATTTTGTAATTGCACAAGCAAACTCACTTGTTCTGCATTTTTATCAGTATTCATTTGTGTTTTCTGCACTTGTGAAATGAGTTCCATTATCGCTTTTGTCAACATGGCAGGAGTAACTCCCTCTTCATAAGTCGATCTCTCATCAACTCTGACATTTTCATTAACATTCACATTACATGTGACTTATCCTAGTCACATTATTTTGTGAACTTCCACTAACTGAATTAGACACTCTAAGACCTTCTGGTATAGTACCAGCATTCAAAGCAGTCATAGATATAACATGTTTAGACAAATTATTAATTGCATTAGTTAAGATTGCATGATTTTGTCCATTCTGTTCTATCATTACATTTTGTAATTGCACAAGCAAACTCACCTGTTCTGCATTTTTATCAGTATTCATTTGTGTTTTCTGCACTTGTGAAATGAGTTCCATTATCGCTTTTGTCAACATGGCAGGAGTAACTCCCTCTTCATAAGTCGATCTCTCATCAACTCTAACATTTTCATTAACATTAGAGGTTGACTTATCTTCTTCCTCATTGTGACTATGCCTAGTTTTTGGAGGCATGATCTGCAAAAACTTCCTTAGTGTCTCACCAGGTGTGCCAAATTGTTTGATGCTAAAAATGTAAGAGTTCTCACCCTTGTTTCTTATATGCAAGAGTGGGGAATCGATACGAAAATATGGATTTTCAATTGTCTACAAGAACAAAGGATTTTATTGAGGGCACTAGAAAGTTACACAAGGAAATGAGATTCAATGATCTCGGATGCTTGATTACAAAAGTTTAAGGGAAAATTCTAAGTTAAAGAACTACTCCTAAGTTACAAGATTACACTAATTCTAAGGGTTACTCCTAAAAATCTAGCCAACTATGATGATAATTTGACTTCTTGTCATTGATGAATTTGCCAACCCTTTCTTCATAAGAAAAACTCTTATTTATGGTGTCCTAATTAGTAGTTAATTAACTCCCTATCCGAAATTAATTAAGCATGTGAATTGCATTTAGTTTGTTCCCATTTTAAGTGGAAATAACCGGCCACTAATTCACTTAATTAACCACCATTAACCTCTCTAATTAACTTCCAAGACTTAAATATCCTTTAAGCCCAAAAATAAATAATTACAAGCCCAATCCTCCAAGGCCCATGAACATTAGGTCCGGTCCTATTATCAATTTTGCAACCCAACAATACCCAAACATCCAATGAGAAATGACCAAATAAACAAACTATATAAACATAACAAAACCAACATAAAGCTGCACAAAACCCACACGCATTGAATATGACGGAACTTGACCCTGAGACCTCGCGGTTCAGGGAGCATGCACCTTACCATTAAGCCAAATGTTCATATTTATAAAAAACATAATTAAATTGAAATAAATTTTAAATTAAATATTAAATACATATCAATTTAATTATAAGTCAAAGCATCCAATTATTGAAATGCAACCGCATCTACTAAAGTAGATTTTCTTTATATACAACATTTTTTTATATGTTTCATTTTACTTCTTTGTATTTTCTAATTTGACCAAAATTTTCGTTGAAGGTATTGAAATTCCCCGAGAGAATGCGACATATAGTTGTGCATGGGAGAAAACATGTTGTAGTAGATATACTCAAAAATTAGGAATTGTTTGAACTTGTGCTTTGTTGATGGTCATAGCGAAACAAAGACCGATAGGGAATTGTTTCCTCTTAAATTGGAATGGATATCCTTCGTTTTCTGCTAGTGAAAGCCGAGTTTTTGGAAGAATAACTTGTTTTCCAGCATATTGGCCAATTGCAATCTCTGCTTGTATTATGTTATGGTCAAAGTGTTTGCAGACTATTCTTATTCCATTGCACAAACCATTAGGTGTATCCAAATTCCTCAAAAGTATGATTGGACAATTCTTCTTCAACACCAATCTATGCATTGGCAAACCATTCAGTGTTAGAATATTTAATAATTCCTCTTGATAATGGTTGTTAAAGTCATATACTATTTCATCGAAACTGTTGAACGTCTCACTCTCACCAGGGAATATTTCTATCATCTGCTCATTCAGTTTGTCTACGTACTCATTTCTTGTTGCCAAAATCGCACGGTTGGTCATTTATTTTTAGGCCCATTTGGAGCTATGTTTTAGGAAGATGAAGATTTAGATCCATTTGGATCAATTTGGAGAAACTACTGATTTTGTCTCATTTCGGCCTAGTAGGCTCATTAAGCCCGTTTGAGCCCATGAAACCCAAATTGCCAAGCTAGATGTCCTTAAACCTAAATCTGATATTCTTAGACCCAACTCGTTAATATGGAAGCCCAAAGAAGGAGTCCAAGTCCAATTAGTAATTATGATGCAGTATTGATTCAGTCTTGATGCAGCATTGTTAAATTCTATTCAAAGGAGGACTTCACAAGAGTAGTTTTGGAAGAAAATTCATAACTTTTGATTTAGAGCTTAGAAAAATGCAAGTAAGGTACCGTTGGAAAGAGAATTCCAAGGTATACAACTTTTATGTTTACCTCAAGACCTAATTCTACCGTTTCAGTGAACGATTTTTCTCTTGAAAGTTATGGACAAAATTGATCTTCTCCTAAACCGACTTGGAGAATGTTTTGGGCGAAATTCAGATACTACAGATGATGTGTAGCATTCCTGTTGGCCACGTTGGATCCTCAATTTGGAGAAACTACTGATTTTGTCTCATTTCGGCCTAGTAGGCCCATTAGGCCAGTTTGAGTCTATGAAGCCCAAATTGCCAAGCTAGATGTCCTGAAGGCTAAATCTGATATTCTTAGACCCAACTCGTTAATATGGGAGCCCAAAGAAGGAGTCCAAGTCCAATCAGTAATTATAATGCAGTAATGATTCAGTCCTGATGCAGCATTGTTAAATCATATTTAAAGGAGGATTTCACAATAGCAGTTCTGGAAGAAAATTCATAACTTTTGATCCAGAACTCAGAAAAATACAAATGATGTACCGTTGGAAAGAGGATTCCAAGATCTACAACTTTTATGTTCACCTCAAGACCTAATTCTGCCGTTCCGGTGGACGATTTTACCCTTGAAATTTATGAACAGAATTGATCTTCTCCTAAACCAACTTGTAGAATGTTTTGGGCGAAATTAGATATTACAGATGATGTGGAGCATTCCTATTGGCCACGTTGAATCCTAATTAATGAGGATGATCTAAATTTCTATTAATTTAATAATAAAATAATTAAAAAATTTTTAAGTAATGGAAATTTAGAAATATGTTTAAAAGAAAAAGGTACAATCGAAAAACATAAAGTTTCCACTTATTCGTACTTTTATATATAGTATAGATAGTATAGATATGTATATATATATATATATATAAATAAAAGAAATTATTAGGTGGATCGGGTCTACCACGTCATCCGTGGTCCCGACCAATAAAACTTTGACAAGTAAAATTTCTTCCTAAAATTTAGGCACAAATTTAGCATCAGGTTTAGCCTCTAGTTTCACCAGGTGAGATTTATAAGGTAAGCCCCTAAATTTAGAACATTAATTGGCTAGGGTTTTAGATATTATAGAAAAAAATCTAACTTGTCAAAATTTTATTGGTCGGGACCACGAATGACGTGATGGACCCGATCCACCTAATAATGTCTCTAATAATTTCTCATATATATATATATATATATTATTAATTAATGTTAAATTAAGTCTTTAAGAACAAAAGACTAGAGTTTATAAAACCCTAGCCGCCCCTTCTCTTTTTTTTTTTCTCTCCCCAAGTTCTTAGTTTTCTTTCAAGTTTTTTGTATACTCCTCCTCCTCTTGATCTTTCAAGGGGAGGAGGAGGTTGATTTTATTGTTTTCTTTTCTTTGTTCAGAATAATCTCCCCAGATCTATAGATCTGTTGGGTTAGTTGAGTTTTTTTTTTGAATCAGTTTGTTGAGTTTGAGTCAGTTAGTGTGTCTCCGAGTTTACATAGATTGAAGACAGTTCATCTTTGTTTTGATATGATTTTACTTTATGATCTACGGGTTAATCAAGGGAGTTCTCAAATCACTCACCTTTGTGTCGCTTTTGAAAGTTTTCTGTTGATTAAGTTACACAGAAACGAGAGGGAAGAGGTGTCGCACGTGCTAGAGACTTATGAAGAAGGTTTGAGACTCCAAATCCTCAAGATGGCTCGGATCGTGAAGCGAGATCAAGATCTAAACACGAAGGATGAATACTTTTTTCAACCTATTGTAATTTCTAGTTATTATTTTGTAATTTCATTTATATAAATGAAAATTACAATATTTTTCTTTGAAAAAAAATTAATGTTAAATTAATGTGTACAAGCAGGGCGGCCTGCGCTTGCGCTGCAGTCATCTTCTTATTAGGGCTATATTTTCTGTAGTTATTTAAGTCAATTAGTAAGAAGATATAGCATTGGCTGTAAGTTAATCAGTTAGGAGAAACTCATACATCCAAACAAATAATTCGTATATATAAAGCAAAACACATGACATCTCTTTCATTCTAAAAGTGCATTACCTAAATTCCACTCCATCTCTAGGTAATTTATCAAAATAAATCAAAATAAAGCTAATATTCTACTCCTCCATCTATAGATAATTCATCCAAATAAAGTTAATATTAATTGTTGTTTGAAATGTATGTTGATTATTTAAAAAAACATCGTACGATGCGGTCATTTTTTAATCTTGATTGCAATTGTTAAATTAATGAACTCGGGTAGGTGGAAGAATTTGGCTTCTGCAAAAGAAATGCCTAATTTTTTGTAGTCAAGTAGCATGTATAATTGTCGTAGGAAAATTGAATTAGTTGAGAGCATTTGCAGGAGCATATGTAATTTACAGAATGCATCACAAAATGATTGTACTTAGCATTGGCTAACTGTGCATTTGGAAATGTGGAAATATACTAAACATAAGCAACTAATAGAAATCTCAATAAAAAGGAAGTCGAAAGGTAAATAAAAACTTTCTGTAAAATAAAAGAGAAATAAGGAAATGTTAAATTTAAGTATCAGATAATATAATCAACAAATAAATCCAGATTTACCTCAAAATGTTGCGGTGAGAAGCGAAAGTTCCCCACTTTAGTTATGTCATCCTAAGGCCCTGCTAAATTAAATGGAAGGATCTTATCAACGTCCACCTAAAAATTTTAGGAAATAGAATGGAGTCCATGTGAAACCAATTCAGAGAAATGTTAGGGAAGAAAAAACCCACCCAAATAAAAATGAAGACGAAAGGAAAACAGAACTGGAATGTCAATAGTTTACCCATGAATCAACCATTATTGCAGATACATTTATAGCACCAATCGTTTGGAATTCCGGCAGAGGAGTTGAACCGGTAAATTTTAATATCCACACAATAAATATGTAATTAATTAAAACACACTTAATCATAAATATAGAATAGTAAATTACAAAAAAGGGCAGCAGGAAAAGTAAGGGTGGGAATTCATCGAGGGCCTTTTTAGTCACTTGAAAAGTGTGAAAAGACAAAAAAAAAAAAACCAAAAGGAGGCACCACATTAATCCTCAATTTGGCCTTTAAGTAATTTCCATTGTCACTAAAAATAATATTTAGTATATATTTGTGTGTGTGAGATTTTTTTGCCATTTAGAAATTTTTTTTTAATCTACGCTAGTAATAATTTACGTATCAGTCTAGGGTTAGCAACCACTATATTCGTTTAAGATATAAATCATGTACTTCCTAATTTTGTTGAGCAAATTTGTGAATTGTGACATGTTTAATTGTTTTGCTTCCTCCTAAAAAGAAGAGAAAAAAAAAAAAACAAACTTGCATCTAATATATATTTTAAAGGAAAAAAGAGGTGATATTATGATGAAAAATGTACTGAGATTTGCGAAGTCTATAACAAAATAAGAAACCGTGGGCAATGAGTAGAGTCTAAACTGTGGGCAAATCCAAGAGCAAGATCTATTTCTTCATCTTCATGTGGCATTTCTGGGAAGTGGGAGCCAACTCGACAGTCGACAGGGAGACATAGAAGTCCAAAGTCCAAACACAAAAACATACAAAATCTGTTCTTCCTAAATTATTGCCGTCTCTTAACTCTTTTTTTTTTGCTACATTCGTCTCCCAACTCATTGTTTATATTCAAAAGTCCACTATTCTATTTTTATTTTACTTTTTTTTTCTTTTAAAATACACTTTATTATTACTATAATACATGAAACAAATATTGGCTCAGGTACATATATGATAATATAGGCCAAGAGAGTTGATTCATTCCTTGCACGTGACATATGATTAACAAGAGAAATGAAACCGAACCTTTCAAATTATTTAACAATATCAACAAAATTGTGAATATATATGTGCATATTTAACAATTCTATTCTACAAAACAAGATTTTGCATTTCTGTTATTACTAATAAGTAACTTGTTTTGGCCGGTAGCAAGATATTGGTTTGCTGCTTGCTATCAACCATTTGGACCAATGCAATCAAAAAGAAAAAAATAGGAGCCCAATTTATATTATACTATATATACACGAGAGACATTTCAATATGCAACCTTATATGTCAGAATCAAGAAGAAAAAAAAAAAGCTAAAAAGGTGGTTTCAAATTTCAATGATATCTTTAGGAGATCAGGCCTGCATTTTATCTTTACCAAAATAAAAGGGAAAAAGAATTTTGACAATATGAACTTATTCATGTTTAACTTTCACTTCATCTCTAAAGTATTGTTTAGAATCGTATCCATTGCCAAACCTCGATGATGAGCCTGATTTTGGGTAGGAGCTTCCTTGTGACCTCAAATAATTTTCGTCGCTTTCTTCATCAGAGTAAGAAACGTTATCTTCAGAATCTGATTCTCCCATGGATAAGTTTTCACCTTTTAAGTCATCTTCAGTTTCTGATAGTTCTTCCAATATGGAATCAGCTTCTGTATCTGAAATACCTGCAGAGAAGCTCTCACGAGTCAAATCATGACTCTCTTTTTCAAGCATCTCAAGTTTCCTTGATTCTCGGGTGTCTTTTGTTGGACTATCCAAGATTGACATGGGATTCCTATTATTTGGATCGCCATAGAGTGCAATGTGTCTGTAGTACAACTCCAACTCCTTCTCTGCTATAGCGATGAAGCGTCTAACTGACTCGAGTGATTGCTCATACTTTGATTTTTCAAGCGCCTTCAAATAAAAGACAAAGATGGTTTAGTGGAAGGCTATTATATAGCTCCCCAAGAATATTCATGAAAAAGTAAAATCACTATGATCAATCAGCAGCAAGATGAAGAACAATGACAATTGTTCAAAGACATTTATGAGAATTTAACTGATTGTGACTTCATTTCAAGAAGACATTACAATTTTATAGTTTCAGATCAAATTTTCCAATACTAAGCTGGAGCCAATTACTTTCAAAAATCACAGTTCACCACTCATCATGGACAAATGTTACAGGTTATGGGAATTGGGAAAACAAATGAAAAGGCATGGTAGTATGTTTTTTGCTAAGAAGTTCACATATTTACAAGCTATTTAACTTGAAAAGAAAACCATGTTTTCATTTTAAGGTCTTTTAAAGACTGATTAGATCCTCTATCATGGAACCTTCAGAGATGAGGTCAAGCCCTTAAGAAATTGAGCCATAAGCTAAGCATTGTATAGTGAGAAGAAATTTAGCTCCATGAGCACTATGGCGAGAACAAATATGCTGGACCAATATGGAATATGGAAAGAAACTCATCTGTTTACCAAAGGGAACAAGTGTTGTCTATACCTATCATTATTAGTGCCCTAAAATGTAAGTATTCGTTCACCAAGCTAACTATAACAATCAGTGCCCTACAATGTTAGGCTTTTTAATTGATGTCTTTCATAATTATGAGTGCGCTAGTGCAATAAATAACTTGTTAACTGACCTCGTCAGGTTATGTTTAATCTAACAAATGAGAGAATGTATAAAGCCTAGTAGACCACAATCGGTTAACCCTTTTAGCAGAGGGGCTTCCTTCCCATCCCACCTCAACAGGGAATTTAATGGATCAAAGGGGTGATAACCAATTACTTAAATTCCCTTCAGGGGCTTCGGTCAATATGATAATGTTCAAGCTGAGGATGGGCCTTGAGGTTCTTAATCTTGAGCATGGTGCTTGATACAATCATAACATAGGTATCCCTATTATTTCTGTTGACACTAAAAACCAACTGTGTAACAAAAAAGAGTGACAACCATTATATTGTTTTCACAACCTATGGCATAGTGCACCTCCATCAATTACATTTTTTTTGGTTTACAAACAAGGAGGGGGGAGTGTGGGGTTCAAACCCACGCCCTAGCATGACTTCTCTCACCTTCTTATTAGGTGAAGAGGGAGAAGTCAGGTTGCATCTATTTCACTGCATTGCATGTAGATGACAGACTACAGTTCACTTTTATCTGATTCCAAACCAAATAAACAAACTTTAGAAGAAAGAAAGGAAGACAGAGAGACAGCTATGCTTGGTAAACAGAAAACTTGTGGAACCCTTGAGCCAAGCAATGTGCTACAGTAGCATATTCTCTCTTAACTTAAATTGTAAGAGTGTGGAGCTGTTTCAATAAGTTAATAATAGTATTCAACAAGAAGGAATGGATGTCTTAATGAATAACCTCTAGGGTCAGACTTCTCCAAATGTCTTGGGTTCCATATAGTTCCAAGAGATTTCCCTCTAAAAGCAGTTGAAAATTGGTATAGAATTCATAAAATAAAAACCAAAACATGTCATCTAAAGACATGATTACAAGGATATCAATTTTTACACTGACAAGGCAATGATCCTATGAGTGACAACTCTGTCCAAATTCATAAGTTGTTTGTGTATGCATGGGCAAGAGCAGAAGTGCACTTGAGAAGTATAAACTCACCTTTTTCTTGGACAATGTATCTATTGGGGACATAACTTCTGGCTGCACATAGTTCTTTCCTCGATAGAATACTATGGTGTCATCACCGATTATCTGTACTGGTATTCCACCACTCAGTCTGGCAATTTCATTGGCATACTCATGTACTTGACCAGGCTTACAAGGCTTGCAAATGACCTTCACAGTTTCATGTTTTTTCCAATGCATATGCATATTAAGAATAACCCCGCCAAATATGCCTCTTCTGCCAACTGGCACATAGTTGGACCTTTTCTGGGCCATTTTTCTCATATAAAATCTTTCTTCACCTGTCAGATCATGTGGTTGAACCTCAGGTCCCTGAACTTTTGGGACTTCATAGCGCTTAAGTCTTTGAAGCAGCAAGGCTTCCTTAACTTTGGCCTAGAAGATAGCACAACAAACGAAAAAAAAAAATGTTAAGCAAGAAGATTACAAGCTTGAACAATATATATCCATATTAAACCAGTAACTAAAACAATATATCAAAAAAAGAAGCCAACAAGGCAGACTAGTTTCAATTCTAGACTGATTGATTAAACCAACCGGTTTTCACATAACAGATTCTAACGAAATGTAGTAAAATGATACCAAGGAAATTCTTTAAAACAAGAAATACGGCAAAATGGCACTATGTAAGCTGTACGTTTACATCATAAGGTGCATATTTTAGCATCAAGCATTAATGAAATGAACTTAGTTTTGTAAAATATCATCAAACGTTAAGAAGACAAGACACAATCACTTCAAAATATAACAAAGATGATTAATCACAAGCTAACCGAAACATCTTTGACCCCAACGTCCTATAGTCGTTTATATATCTTAACTTTCGTTGCTGACACCCAAATAAATACAGCGAATTTATAATGCAACTGCTACCAAAAGCAAACATATTAATGTAGTCATGCTTACTGCCTTTTGCTTCTAGCAGTAAGAAGCAAAGGGAAATTCACACTTGATATGCAAAAGGTATTATGCTTTTATCATATGAGAAATATGTTGAAATTGATATTGCATTTACTTATTTGCTCATTTTCTAATATATTATGATTCCAAATTCCACTAATTGTTCTATCATATCATTAACTTGTATCAAAATAGTGAAAAGAAATACCAAATCACTTATAGCCAGCCTAATTTAAAAGTGAAAGAAAACAATGAAATATTGTTACCTTCTCAAGCTTGTACTTAATCCTCTCCTCTGCATTAGCAAATTTCCTATTGCTCTTCCTAGTGATGCCAAGCCGACGGGGATCTTTTCTATTGGCAGCTTTCCTTTTCTCTTTCTCTCTCTTCCTTTGCAACTTGAGCCTCTTCTTTGTCGTCCATTTCTCCTTCTTTGGAGGGTCTACTTGATGAGTTTCGAACTTAGGTTTTCCTTCTGAAATCACTAGGTTTACTTTGCCATGACTGAAGTTCCTCAAAAACCATGAATGGGTTCTCGGGTTTGGCGGAAAAATGACTTTTAATGGGCAAGAAGTTGATGTTTGATTTAAGAAAGTTGAGCTGAGCTTCAAGGAATAGGGACTAATTGTATTGAAAAGTGGAGAAGCTCTTCGTAGGCTACGAAACAGAGCTTTTGCCATTAACTGCAATTTACATCAGAAACTGGATTTAGAGGGAGACAACAGGCAAAGATCAAAACTTTTTTACTTTTATTTTTTTCACCAAATGGAAAGAGTAAATTTTGGTTCGATAAACCCATAAAAATGAAAGCTCTTAAACCCCAGAAATCATCAGTTTTTGGTTTAGAGTTTAGACATATCTAATTAGCACGTGTTTGGGTGTTGGGATTTTTCATTTTCTCAAGGTTTCAGTTTCAGTCGGATGCGGCAAACGGGCAAAATAACTATTACAAGGAAAACGGGTCGGACTTTCGAGTTTAGAAGACAAAGCAAGCGTAAACCGATGATCAAGCGAAGCCAAGTCTACTTCTTATTACACGTGTCACAATCCTATTAGATCATACATGATGTTTGACTATTCTGTATTCAATCCAATCTCCTCTTGCCATGTCACGTGCTTTTGCGTCCCTATATTTCGCAACGCTGAACTCGCACCCAAAAACTCTTTCGCCCTTTTTGATACCTAATTATCGATCAGCAGAATCTCATCTCTGTTTAACGTTAAATTTTCGAGTAAGTTTTCTATTTTTTAGTTTTTAATTTGTAGCTTATCTTATCGCTGGTTAATTACTACTATAAGTTTTAGATTATTTTTTTAAAATTATTTAATTAATTTTTTTCATTCAAAGAGCCAATTGTCGCGATAGTTTTTGTGTTTGATTATTTTCGTTTCAATTGTTTTTTCGTTCTTTGTTTGTTTGTCGAGAAAATGTACCTTAAAGCAAGAAAGTTTAGTGCTTGAACTTTGTTTTTAGGTTTTATTTTATTTGGTATTCTGGTAAATTTGATTCTTTCTTTCATCTTTTCTTTCCCCTTTACAGAATGTTAATTAGCAATTTAATGGTAGCATCAAGGTCTCGAATTGGAGAGTTTAGTGTTTAGAATCTGTTTGGAAGATGAGAAAATAAAAGGAGAATTAAAGGGGAAAATTAAAAGAAAGGCAAGGAGCAAACTGGAATTCCAGAGTTGACTTCAACCTCCTTTTTCCTTTTTATTTTCTTTCATTTTTAAGAAGTTTCTATTTTAGACTAAACCATCAGAACTATAGCTGATAAATATGTTTCTCCTTTTAGTTCTTCCCGTTTGGCCTTAGATTTCTTCACAATCAGTCTCATGTAGGTTCTATTTGAGCGCTAAATTTAAAGTAAGTTATAGTGTTCTTTTCCTTAATTTTCACCTTGAATTGAATATATATGCTTCATTTGGTTGATCGGAAATTGGAACAAAGAAATTATAAAGTGAAAATTCAACTATTTATATAACGTTTTGCTGTATATTTCTTGCTTAAACAACATACAATGCCAATGCTAATACTGTGGTCATTTAGCTTGGTAAATTTTAATGTGTCAAGTTCTTTTGGACCTCAGTAGGAAGTATGACGTACAATATATTTCTTTGCTTGCTATCCTTCTATCTTTCTAGCAATAATTAAAGAAAAAGGTTTTTCTTGCAGTGGAGTTTGGGGTTGATGGTGATGTTAATGGTGGCTTTGTGGTTGAAGTGGAGGCTAGTAGCATTGATAATGATAATGAAGTTGGAGAAAACCTTGTTGAAGGAACATATCAACAGGGACTAAATGAAAAGATGGAACGAATTTCTCCAGACGTGGGTGACATCCCAGAGGGTATTCCAGCTGATGAGCCTTATGTGGGTCAGGAGTTTGAATCTGAGGCAGCTGCACATGCATTCTACAATGCATATGCCACAAGGGTTGGATTCATTATTCGTGTAAGCAAACTTTCCCGTTCAAGGCGTGATGGATCCGCTATTGGTAGGGCACTTGTTTGTAACAAAGAAGGTTTTAGAATGCCTGACAAGAGAGAAAAAATTGTTAGGCAAAGAGCAGAAACAAGGGTGGGATGCAGGGCAATGATTTTGGTGAGGAAAGTAAGTTCTGGTAAATGGGTTGTCACCAAATTCGTGAAGGAGCACACTCATGCTCTGACGCCTGGAAAAGGTCGGAGGGATTGCATCTATGATCAATACCCGGTCAGTTCTCACTCTATTGTCATAAATCTATTTCTCGTCAAGTCTGTCATTGTATATTCTTTCCCTTTTTTGTTAGTGCGCTGAAGTGTGATTATTGCATGGGTGAAAAATATCTTTTATAGAATTGATGCTCTGGTTTGGAGGTAGGTGTAGCTTTACATGTAATTCTATTCATGTGATCACACTGAGAATTGCTAGATATGAAATAACCATTCCGGTTCGTTTTGGTATTGAAAAATTAAATGACCCTGAGTTGGAGCATTCTCCTTTTGTTATCAACATAATATTTACAATGTCCTTGTTAAAATTAAATGATTATGGACTCTAAAGCAATGAAGATAATTATAGCTAATTAACTGTGCAAAATATATGGCTTTGTAGCCCATGGATTATGATGTATTTGACTTTGGTAAAGCACATGTTTATAAATTATTTTGTCCTGGATGGAACCCACATGAGTGAAACTATTGAACAGAAAGTTTTTAGGAGTAGGTCTGAAGTGAGTACCATTTTGTATATTTATGCCACTCTAATGTTGTACCAACCAAGCAAGTAAATTTCAAGACCATTGAGTTTGTTTTGTGGTTTTTGATTTTTCTTTTATTTATCTGTTTCTGAATGGAAGTGTCATGCTATATATCAATAATATTTCTTCATCTGTGATAAATATCTTGTTTGTGGACATTGAAAGTATATCCTACATGAGATTTTTATGTTATAAAATCCAATGATCATATTCAGTATGGCTTATTGCTTTAATAGACATCGCATTATGGCTGCATGACAAATTGTTCTTGGTTTCTTGCATATCTATCCAACGGTAATTGTAAGTTGAAAAATATGGAATTTTGAGCCACTTTAACCATCAATTAGATACTGAGTTTCTTCATGTGGTCAAGTTGGGGGAGGAAATTTGAATAGGATTTATAATTGGGATCTAAATGTTGTGATGATATGTATCGCTACCATCAAGCTATTGTCTTCTTGGCCACAGTATGAGTGTATAATGTGTTAATTTATATCATTTATTGGAAATGTTTCATTTTGTTTTTATTGCATTTCATGTTGGTTCTTATTTACCATGTTCCAATAGCACCCTTTCAGTTTCAATTTTCCTGGGTCTAGAAGGTTTAATATCATGATATTATGTTAACTTATACTCATGATTTATAAGTTATAGCATTTTTGGTTTGGCCTTGGGATCTTTGTGATTGTATCATTTTCATGTGTGCTTTTCTGAGGCTCTGGATTTAACACATAACAAGTTAACATTAAATGCTCTGAAAGTCATGAAGTTTCATATTGTTAGTCAATCTCTGTACTAAACCTAGCTTTATCTTGTCTGCAGAATGAACACAATAAGATCAGAGAATTAACACAGCAGCTGGCTAATGAAAAGAAGAGAGCTGCAACCTATAAAAGGCATCTAGAATTGATTTTTGAGCAAATTGAGGAGCACAATCAGAGTCTGTCAAAGAAGATTCATCACATTGTAGAAAGTGTGCGGGAAATAGAGAACAAAGAGCAGCAGAGCCATGTATAGTAACGTATACCATCTTAGCTTTTCATGTTTTGTTGAAAATATAGGATCCGAACACCCAGTATAGAGTATGCTGTTGGGTAAAAGCCAGTGTTCATTATGATTTGCTTTACTTGGAGAAATTGCATCCTGATGATCTATATTGTTCTAGGCCTTTCTTAGAATCTTGTCCATTTTTATTGTGTGGGAATCTTTGGGTCTTTTGTCATTCATTGGAATGCTTTGTATAATTAATGCTTCCGAAATCGAACCACATGGTAAGTAGGATAAACTAGGTCAGTCAATGTACAGTTTTTTGGGGCATTGCCTTGGTGCAGTTGTGTGAAGGGTGCAAAAAGGTTAATTGGCATTGGGACGTCATTAGATGGTTGAATTAGTTGATTGAATTCCCTTTTCTTTTTGGTAATTTTGGGTAAAGGTTTTTCTTACCATTTGATTAAACTTTGTCAGTCTTTGTATAGCATTCAAATGATTTCATTTGTATTCAGATACATTTTATATTGACTGTTGGATACTGCTGTAATATGCACTTGTTTTTCTCCCTACCATGATTAATGTTATTACCCATACAAAGAAATGCAGTTAGAATATTGGATAGACATTTTCTTCCAAACTTTGATTTATACCTATATGGCTTGTCTAAGTCCGGCTCGGCCCGATTAAACGGGTCTAAACTTATGCCCAAGCCTGTCCAATTAAAAAAAATTTTGTCCAAGGCACGTTCAAACTCACCCGTTTAGTAATTAAATATAAATTATTTATTTATTTTGAATTCATTATTTATTATTTAAAATATATTTATTATTTATTTAATAATATATATTATATCTAAGATAGTAAAGCTTAATTAACATATATATTTTTATCAAAATAATTAATTTACACGTCTAATGAATATTTTAACTAGTCAATCTAATTAAAAACAAATAAAATATTCTAATTATTTAAGTATACGGGCCGGGCCGGGCTTTTATGGTTAAGACCAAGCCCGGCCCATTTTATAAGCGGGTCTTAAAATTTTGGGCTTCAAATTTTTGTCCAAATCCTCCCAAATATTGGACGGATTTACAGACTTGGACGGATAGCCCGGTCCTTGAACAGGTCCACTTGAAATTCAGCTCGAATAAGAGAAACAAAAATGAACATTGTTAAAAGGTGATTATAAAAGGGAAAATATAAACTTGAGAAAACCTTCACCTCATTCAAATTATGAAGTCTTAAATATATTCTGTAATTGTTATTTAATTACTCGTATATAAGAATGACTGAAATTAAATCGTTCATAGAACTTGCTTTCTTGTTTGATCTATTCATTTCGAGGCAGTGTTTGGACAAAGATTTTTATGTGGACGAGATGGGCGGCTACATCAGTTTATGCAACAAGCTAGCACGTGAAGAGATTCTTGGTTTGCAACACTTTTCAGGCTGTTTTTTTTTCCCCAGACAGTCTTACTCTGTCACTACATTTCATGGGCTTTCTCTCTTTTGCTATAATAATACTATATATTTATCTTTATATTTTATTCAAGCTTTTTATGATGATGATGCTAATCCTAGTAGGTTAACCATTCAGAATTCGTGCATGCTATTGCAACAGCCTTTAGCCCATACCACTCTCCTTTTTGCCTATATATATATATGGGCCGAACACAACAGGGTCTTGAAGCTGCAGAATTAGAAGAAAGCCAAGGTTTGATTAGTAGGTTTTAATTCATTGAGAGACGACCAACAAAAATGGAGAAGAGATCGTTGGGGATTTTCTTTCTGCTTCTCATCTTCTTTGCCTCCCGTAAGTAAATTAACATAAACTTGTCTTCTTTTTATGGCCTTTGGACTCATGTATATATTTACATTGTTTTGTTAATACATGCAGAATGGGTGGCTCAGCCGGCTGAAGCCAGAGTTTGCGAGTCGAAGAGCCATTGGTTCAAGGGACCTTGTTGGGGTGACCATAACTGCGCTCTAGTTTGCAGAAATGAAGGTTTCTCAGGTGGAAGATGCCGAGGGTTCCGTCACCGCTGCTTCTGCACTAAGCTTTGTTAATGCTACCCTACCTACCACCTCATGCATTGGAAAATTATTCAAGAAAATTGTCAACTTTGTTAGCTTTTCATGCATATCATCATCGTCGGTGTTATTATAATAAGGCCATCTTCCAAATCTCTGGGTTGGGACTTGGGAGATGCTATTGTTGTGCTTCAATCTTCACTAAAATTTCCCATATTCCAATGCATTGGTTTTTCCATGATTTATGTGTTCTCTTTTCTGCTTTGTAGTGAAATTACATTTTTGCATCTACTTAAATTATCTATTATCTATAACCATGATCAAATTTGTTAATGAACTTCAACATTTTTTATGGGTTTATATATAATACACCGTTAGTGGAGTTTAACAGACTGCACAAGCGGGTCTTGAAGGGTGACATGTGTCTCTTAGGGACTACATGAATTATTTAAAATTTAATTAATTCAGAAAATGGACATATATCAACTCCACAACCCGCTTGTGGAGTCTAAAATTTACATTGCCGATGTATCAAATAATTACCCTTTAACAACAACCTTTATTACCCTAAAAATCCCTTTAAACTACCCAAACCATTTCTTATTATCCCCTAAACTTGGAGTCCCGATAAAACCCATAATTATTCCCCCCTTTCTCTCTCTCCCAGCGTGACTTGTTTGGACCAGTGAGTGAAGTTTGCTTGTTTTGAAAATGGATACGAGCCGCCTTCACAGAGCCAATACCCAATACATGAAGCCTGCACAATATTCAAAACCCATGCAAGGAAGAAAAAGGATCAGATCAAAAGATACTCAACAAAGGTTCCACCCTTATAAAAAGATAGCTAGAGAAGGGATGAACCAGGGAAAACCAAAAAAAGAAACCAACATAATTTCAATCACCATTTAGCCATCTCAGAAACCCACCTCTCTACCAGAAACCTTGCAAACCCAGATGGAAAGGATCCGAGGCCAGAGAGAGTGCAGTTGGTCCAACAGTGACAGATCCTCTGAGGGCAGTGATGAAGAATTTATCAGTCCTTATAGTAACCAACCTGCACCAGAAGCAAGAATGAGAGCACTGAGGATTCCCATTGTCCAGCCCAACCTCCAAAATGTCCCAAGTAGAAGAAAGTATTGGCAGAAATGCCTAGTGGGCATCCTGAAAGATTTCAGACGATTCTCAACTCGCACTCTACAGAGACACATTAACATAGAGAATGAAGACCGAGAGGAAGTGCTATTGTGCTTGGAAGGGAAGGTAACAACTACCTTATTGAATTATCAGAGAATATTGACAGAAATTATGTTGTACAGGAAAGCCCATGGTTACTTGATGGAGGAATGCTGGTAGTGGTACCTTGGAGATTAAATACAGGACTAAGGAATGTGGAAGTCAGAAACACTCATATGTGGGTACAACTTTGGGGAATGCCACTAGAATACTTCCAAGAAGAGATTGCAGTGAGCCTGGCTCGAGTTCTCGGGCCAGTGGAAAGAGTTGACTAGGACAACACAAATGTAAGATTTATGAGAGTCAGAGTGCTGGTAGATCTTACCAGACCATTAATCCCTGACTGCAGCATGAAGAGGGATGATGGAGTCCGTGAGAGAATAAGATTTAGATATGAGAGTGGAAAATTTTTGCAGACACTGTGGCTTCATTGGCCATACTCACCCCCACTGCCCCCACACCAACGCTGAAGTAGAGCGAATGCTATAGGAGCAGATGGAAGATATAACTCACAACCTAGGCCATGGCATCTTTTACGAGGTACAACACCACTTCACTAATGATATCAGAGCCTACAATAGGAGAAGGCGTAGAAGAAACACAACTATCACCTACAGAAGTGGCCAAAGACCCAACCAAGGAGATGAAGCAGCCCAGCAACATCAAGAAGCAGGAAATGGAAACCAGGAGATGGCTCCAGAGGAAAATATGCCACAACAGCAAAATCAAGAGAATAACAATGAAGAAAATGGGCAGCAAAGAAGGGAACCAGAACCTGACATGCAACCAGAAGCTGATGGAAATGAAAACCTTGAAGCACCAACTAAGCAACAACCTGAACATGAAACTCAAGCAAATGGTGGTGAAGGAAACTACACCCTGAATGAAGAAGATTTTGTGAGTGCTCTTCTAGTTAACAACCCTGAAGAAGGAGAAGAATGTACAAGTTCAGAAAGCCAAAAAAGGAAAAGGGGTGACAACAATGACACTGAAGAAACATATTCAGATAGTAGTAGAAACCTGAGGAAAAGGATGAAGCAACTGGAAGTAGGTGAAAGCAGCAGATCTGCAGCAGGCAACCAGACTTATGGGGTGTGGAAGGCTGTCCCAAACCAGCCTCCACAGGCGCCATGACGACCTTGAGCTGTAATGTCAGGGCTCTGGGGCAATCTTTGACATCTTATTGTCTTGCCTTGATTAGAATGTATAGACCCAATATCTGTTATCTTATGGAAACTAGAATGTCAGTAGAAAAAGTTAAGGTTAAAACTAGAAACTGGGCTTTGCTAATGTTGAAGGGGTTTCTAGTGCAGGCTTTGGTGGTACTATCTTGTTATGGGATAACAGTGTTAATGTGAACATCATCACTATGAATAAAAATGTTTTCTTTTGCTATGTTGAGTACCAGAGGAAAAGCATGTGGCTCACCTGCATTTATGGGCACCCTAAAATGCAATACAGAAACACAATACGGGAACAAATTAAAACTATGAGCAAAAATGTAAAGAATGAGGATGAATGGATAATACTGGGGGATTTCAACCAAATTCTGAAAAGTGAAGACAAATTTTCAATGAAAAGTGCAGACTTAAGAGGATCTGAAAACTTATGGGATTGCCTCCACCAAAGCAACTTAGTTGAAGTCCCACCAAAAGGTCAATATTTCACCTGGATAAACAACAGAGATGAACTTGATTTAGTATGGGAAAAAACTGATAGGGCTTTTGCCAATCCTGCATGGATTAGAAATAATGACAAAGCTGTTTAATCAATCTGCCAGTTATGTACTCTAATCATGGCCCTATGATACTGCAACTGGACAAACCTCAGAGATATTATAGAAGGCCATACAGATTTGAGGCCATGTGGACGACACATCCACAATGTAGAGAATTCATTAGCAAAGCATGGGCCAATACTTTCAAAGTATCCTCAGCATACATTCTGGTACAGAAGCTTAAAAGTGCAAAATAAGATCTGTGCAAATGGAACAGAGAGGTGTTTGGAAACATACAAAAAAGAAGGCAGCAGCTAGAGAATAGACTCACTGAAACACAAAAAGACATGCATACAATTGAGAGCTTCAGACTAGAAAAGGAAATCAGACAACAGTTGGAGCTATTGTATGAGTAAAAACAAATATTTTGGATGCAAAAATATAGGATAAATTGGATAATCCATGGAGATAGAAACACAAAGTTCTATCACACAGCAACAGCTAAAGGAAGGCTGAGGAACAGAATTACCTTTGTGATGGATGACCAGGGCAACTATTGTGAAGAAAGTGAGCAAATTGAGGCAGCCTTCTTAAGAGCTTATGAAGACTTGTTCTGTGCAGAAGACAATGTTAGCATGAATGAAATTGTGAGGGAAATACAAGATCTCAAAGTCCCAATGCTTACTGAAGAACACCAGAGTTCATTGAACAAACCCTTTTCAGCCGATGAAATTAAACAAGCAACATTCCAATTAGGTCCATGGAAGGCGCCAGGGATGGATGGAAAACCAGCTCTCTTCTATCAGCAATTCTGGGATATAGTGGGAGCTCTCAACACAGCATCAAGCCTTTCGTTACTAAATTCAGGCCTCATGCTGAAAGAATTGAACAAAACTCTAATTACTCTCGTGCCAAAGAAAACTGAGCCATAAAAAGTTGGGGATTTTAGACCCATCAGCCTATGTAATGTTGCATATAAGATTATTGCCAGGACATTAGTTAAAAGATTGAAGCCTATCATGGAGGATATTACTACCCCCTTCCAGAGTGCTTTTGTGAAAGGAAGGCTAATCTCAGACAACATTATTGTTAGAGGGGAAGTTCTTACCACCATCCATAAGAAAAGGAAAGGTAAAAGTATGCTTGGAGCCCTGAAAATTGACATGAATAAAGCATATGATAGAGTTACCTGGAAGTTCATAGAGGCAGTAATGAGAATCATGAAATTTAGTGAGAAATGGATCAAATTGATTAAAGAATGTATGGAGACTGTCTCTTACCAGCTACTCATTAATGGAGCCCAGACAAAGAACATCTACCCCAAAAAGGGCTTAAGACAGGGAAATCCCCTCTCTCCCTATCTATTCATCATGTGCCAAAACATCTTCTTATTGATATTGTTGAAGGCTGAAGATCGACAACAGATTGAAGGCATCAAGACTGCAAGAAACAGCCCACCAATATCGCACCTTCTGTTTGCCTATGACTGCTACATCTTCATGAGGACTGGTGTTAAACAATGCAGAACAATCAGAAGTATACTCCAAGATTTCTGCAGAATTTCGGGCCAAAAAATAAACTATCAAAAATAAAAAAATCTTCTTGAGCCCTAATAGCAAGCCAAAATACAAAAGGTGAATAAAAGGCATTCTTGGAGTCAAGGTGGTCGATAAACTTGGGAAATACCTGGGGATTGAGTTCGGAAAGATCAGATCCAAAAAAGAGTTCTTCAGCCCCTGCTGGACAAAATTCAGACCAGGCTCAATGGATGGAAGACCAATACACTCTTGTAAGGTGGCAGGCTCACTTTTATCAACTCTACAATCCAGAGTATACCTAACTACATTTTGTCATGTTTCAAAGCTCCTGTGGAAACCTGCAAGAAAATTGACAAGATGGTTAGAAGTTTCTGGTGGGGACATAAACTTGAAGAAAGGAAGTTACATATGAGAAGATGAGACCTTATTTGTAAGCCTAAATGGCAAGGAGGCCTTGGAATCAGGAAAACAAGTCACATGAACAGAGCTTTGCTGGCCAAGGAAGCATGGAGAATCATCACTGAACCGGATGCGATTTCCACAAAAAAGCCTCACACCAAAATACTGCAAAAGAGATGACTTTACCTTAGTCAAACCAAAAGCAAGAGATAGTTGGTTGTGGAAAAGTATATTGGAAGGCAGAGATGGGTGCATGAAAGGACTTGATATACAAATATGGGACGGGAAAGATACCATCATCAAAGAAGGAAGAATGGTGCCTAGACTCAATCCCATAACAACTGACTTAAACCATTTACAGGTATGCAAAGTAATGTTCCCAATTAGAAACCAATGGATTGAATGGCTTACAACCATCTTACTAGAACCAGAAATTAATGAGATGCTAAAGAACAAAAATTTGTCCACATTGGGGGGAAGTGACAGAATTGTTTGGAAGTTTGATAGAAAAGGCAGATTCTCAGTTAAGTCTACCTATATGCAAATTCTTGAGGAAGAAAATGATGACCATCAATCAACCACTCAGATTAGACTCTGGAAGAACCTTTTGAAGCTTAAAATCCCCTATAAAGTTATTGTATTCCTATGGAAATTATGTAGATGTTTGGCCACAAAAGAGGAATTACAAAAAAGGGGGATTTCCTAGATGAATGAGTGTACCTTATGCAGACAAAGCCCAGAAACACTCGAGCACCTCTTTTTGGCAATGTGACTTTGCAAGAGTTGTATGGTTCGCATACCTGACAATAAGAACATAAGCATTAATTGAGGTTAATTTCATGGAATGGGTAAAAGCTTGGCTCTAAAGTGAGGTCACCATGAGAGGAATCGACAACGATTTTAGCAGCAAGTTTGCTTTTCTTATCTAGAATATATGGAGAGTGAGAAATGAAGCCATATTTGAGGGGAAAAAGCCACACCCAATGACGGTTATTTGTAGAAGCAGAACCCAGATTGCAAACAAGATAGAAGCATATTCAACCTTCAAAGAAGATGAGAAGATCAGAAAGAGAATACTGATGGTACAAACTAATCGAACCGAATGCAGAAGAGGGACACAGATTTTACAAACTATTGAAAAACTCACCGAGGAAGACTGGATCATCTTTATTGAAATAACACAAAAAAAGAGGGCTTGCAGGATTTGGAGGATGTGCGATGGCAAGAAATCGGGATGGGACACCCTCATTGTCTGCAAAACCTTTGATGTGGAGAAAGGAATCAACGCGAGGCTTCAAATCCTCAGATCTATCCTTACAAGGCTTAAGATTTATGATAAAGGTAAGTTATGGTGTCGAGAAGGCAACGGGAAATGGAGGAAACTACTATAGGGAAGAACGATAACAGGGTGGGAAATCTTTCCAGCCATGGCAGACGTGCAGAAATTGGTGAAGGAGTTTCAAGGCATTTACTTCTTTAAGCAAAACCACCCACTTGCTGGAGATACAAAGAAATTGGCGAGGGCGGCAGCCGGGAACTGCCTCTCAATCTCCTGGCCCTAAATCTGACCTCTTCACCTTCTGCGATTGTCTTCTTCTTTTCTCTATTTTTCTTTATTTCTTTATGTCTCTTTATTTCTTATTCCGTGATTTCTGTGCAGGATGCCTAGGTGTCCTCATTTTGACTCTGTATTCTTGATTATTATATTTATTAATATATATTTCTTGGTCTCTTGCCAAATAAAAAAATAAAACAAAGTGACTCATCATCATGCAGTAGCCTTGAACATTGCTCAACAAGAAGTGCCAAATTAAAAGCTTCAAGATCCATTAATCCAAGTCCCCCATCCAACTTAGAAATACAAAGAGTCCCAATTTTTCCAATGTATTCTCTGTCTATCCGAACCATTCCCCTTATCCCCTACTGTTAATTAGCAACAATCATATCCAACTCATGTAAAAAGGTTTTTGGAAACTTAAATACTCTCATAAGATATTGAGGAATAGTTTGTGCTATAGACTGAAATAAAATCGATTTACCTGCTATGGAGAGAAATTTTCCTTTCCAACTTTCTAGAGAGTAATCGATCCTTCACAGTCTATAGCTCCCTCCGTTTGGACCTAATTCCAACCATGATTGGCAAGCCTAAATATTTATCTCTTGCCAGGATACTTCTCACACCTAACAAGTCCGTAATGGCAGTCTTGATACTTTTAGTAGTGTTGGCCAGATGCAAATTCAAAACTCCTTAAAATATACAATACAACCCTCCAATCTCAAATACTCCCTCCGTCCCCTTTTAGATGTTCTTTTTAACTATATCACAAATACCAAGAAAAACGGTTATTTTGCTAACTTTTAAGCAAATTTAAGCATTCTTTCCGTTTCTACCCTTCGTTTCCCTCATGCTTTAAATATGGTGGTTGAGATAGGTTTAATGCCCATTTTCCCTTCTGAAGTATCCAAAAGAGGACACTTTGCCCCCTAACGTTTTTTTTTGTCCACTTGTCCCCCTCCAACTACCAAAAACAGGACAAGTTGCCCCCTACCGTTACAGCCATTAGTCATGTGACTAACGACACTGTTAATCCGTCTGAGGTGTCCTTCTAGTGTGGACTTGTGAAGCCTAAACAAATATTGACTTAACTTATAATTATTTAGAAATTGAAATTGGTGTGGCTAAGGATGAAATTGTTAAGAATTTAAAAATTTGGGTCAAATTGAAGGGAATGAAAGTTTTGGAAGCAAATACGTAATTTTGCCATTTGAAAATAATGAGACCCATTTATTCTTTTCTCTTCTTCACCGTGGAAATGTTTCAAACTTTTCCTCTCTCTCAACCGAATATACTTCTCTCTCTCTCTAAAATCTTGCACTCAAAATTTCACCAAATCAAACATGCAATTATAGAAGAATCCTGCTTCCAAGCTCTTTCCAATTATGGTTCAAAATATTGGTTTTCATGGCCATTGAAATCTTAAAGCTAAGAGGTGAGAAAAATGGTTAAGATGTTGGGTTAAATTTTAGTTTTCAATTTAGTTGTTGGTTCGAATTTTAAACTTGTTTGCATTTTGGAGGTTGAAATCTTGATGGTTTGTTCATGGAAGAACCGGATTTGAAAAAGGGGACAGGAGAAGTTGGATTTAAATCTTTGGGGTAAGTTGGTTGTTATGATTTTAAAAGTTTTTGTTGTTGATTTGATGAATGTGGTGTTGTTTGGTGCTTTAGTTTTGATTTTGGGTTTGTAAAGTATTTATGTGTTAAGCTTGAAGTGAAATTGGGACGAAAATTGGTGAAGAAAAATTAAAAGAATGGCTATTTTGTGAGCTGTCGGAATCTGGATTTTCCAGATTCTGGTAAGTTTTCCAGCTACCGGAAGAAGGTGGAAGAAGAGGAAAAAAAAAAAAAGAAAACAGGCCTTGGGCCTGCCTGGCGTGGCCCAAGCGTGCCAGCCAAGCACGCTGGGCCTAACCAAGCCCAAAATTAATTTCAAAAAAAAAAAAAGAGAAGGAAAAATGGGCTAGCCCCAACTTTAAGGAAATGGAAAAGAAGAAATAATGGGCTAAGACCCGAATTTAAAAATAAAAGAAGAGGGAATAAAAATGAGGAAATAGGAATTTAAATTGGTAAGTGAGATTACTATTTTACCCTTTGACGGGTTAAATTACTAAATCGCCCTTAAAATGCTAATTACGAAATTACCCTTTGAGGAAGAATTTAATAAATTCAACTACACCGGTTGTTTTAAGAAATCCGAATAATTCTTGTACCATTCCTTAATGTTTGTAGGAACATGAATTCCCGTTTTACCCATAAGTGATAAATTACCTTATTACCCCTAATTAGTACTAGCGTACTAATCTATTCCGTTGAGCTGCGCTTTCGAATCAACTGACTAGGGTTAACAAATATAATACGTAAGAATGTCATCATACTCTAAGAGAGTAAAATTACTGAAATACCCTCGATGAGTATAATTACCCTTTTACCCTTGTTAGGGTGATACAAGTAATTAGCTTTCTAGATCACGCTTTCGGAATTGGAAAGCTACCGTAGTGGTAGTGATCCTTTTTGGGTAAAGATACCATATTACCCTTGATTGGTCTAAATTACCAATATGCCCCTTGGTAGTCAAATTTACGAAATTAGCCTTAAGGGTGAATTTGAGAGAATTCAACTATGTTGTTCACATCAATAACTATATATGTACGTTATGAAACCTGTAATAAGTGTAAATGACCATTTTACCCTCGAATGAGTAAAATTACAGCTTTGCCCTTAATGGCCAGAGTTGATCCAATAAGCTTAGAAAGTGTATTCGGAACCTGAAACTCGTATTAAAACCATGTAAAACATTTTATGACATACGTTAAACTCCTCGACATAGACCGTGGGTGTGGGGTATCTGTTCTTGTGATTTCATTATGTTTTATCTGACTGTTTTGGTTAATTATTCTGGTTTATTACTTTGGTTTATAACTCTGATTATGATACTGGTTTTAATGATTTTCTTGTGTTGCACGTGCTTCCCAATCAGACGGCTGAGGCGCTGATCGAGACATTGGCTAGGCTCACAGTGGATTGACTTTGGGGGTGTACGAGTCCCCTGAACTGTGAGTGGGCTATCCTCAACGGAAAACCCGTTGAGGAAATGTTTTATCACTGTTTTTACGTAAATGATTTATAAAATGTTTTGATAAATGTTTTGGGTGCATGAATGACCTGGTTTTGTTTTAAAGAATTTGTTCAAGCATACGGGGACTTATGGACGTAGTTCCAGGAGTACGTATGACTTGTTGGTGGAGCGTCTCGGACGCGACCCAGCACTGGTGTATTTGTTTTAACGGACCATGGCTATCGTTTTGGATCCACATGGTACGTAGCTCCAGGCCCGACATGCCATATTTATATATTTATTTACCGGTTCGGCGTGTGCATGGAAGAGCTAAATTGGGTGTGCTGCGGCCACCACGCAGTACCAGACCCAAGCTAACGTCAGGGGAACGGGCTTGTTTGGAACAATGAGAAAAATGCTATTTTTACTAATGATTTGATGATGAAAAAAATGCCCTGACGGTTCCGGAGGTTGACTCGGGCCAAGGTCACTCCAGATAGCTTTTATTGGCAGCCCATCTGTTTATGAGAATGATAAATGATTTCATGTACTTGATTTATTGCTAACCATGATTTTATAACTTGGTTTCCTTACCTGTTTTGGTTGTGAGTGCACCCCACCCTCTTCTGGTCCTCTTTTGAGGGTGGCTCACTCACGGGGTACATTCGTGTACTCACCCCCGAATTCTTGTTGTGGTTTCAGGGTAGTTAGGATTCAGCATTCCCTTGGCGTTCGAGTCGGTGGCGTAGGCTGTTATCATTGCTCTTAGAGGTACTTCTCACTACATGACGGGTCCCACTGGCATTGTCTCTGTTCATTTTTTCCTCGTGCCTTATTTCTTGATTAGTAACTAACTATTTGGATTTGACTGGTTTTTGATTTATTAGAAAACTTATATTATTTCGGTTTTTTTGACGATTCCGCTTTTACTTTGATTTGAAAACTTCAGTATTTTAAATTTATATTTAATTCATGTTTTCTGAATTTTTGATATGATATTGACGATTCGTGTTGCTTTGGAATGCGTGACCGATCAACACGTGTTTCGAGGTAACACGGCGGTTGTCCGTGCTCGACTTTCGGGTCGGGGCGTGACAGGGCTCCATTTAAATTTTATAAAAAATAAAAATAAAACTTTTTAAAATATAAAAGCTTTTCTTTTTAATGGAAAAGCAAATTCCAATTCTGGAGTTTTTAAAGTCAGTTTGGGGAGATTTTTTTTATTATTTTTTTGAAGAAGAAGGTTTTGATGGAGAAAAAAACGTTTTAGGGCTAATAACCTTACTTTTTATGCTCTAACAAATTTGGGCCCTTTTACTAAAGCTTTGAGCAACAAGAGCGGAACGAGGCTAATAAATGGGATTTACACTTACACAAATGGGGTTTTTTTTTTTAAAAAAAAAATTCCTTTGGTCTCTCATGCTTAGAGCCTATTTTGATTTTGATTTTGACCAACTTGCATTTTGGTTAGAGTTGATGAAAAGCTAGAATGATGGCGAGGCTGTTTGAGTAGTCTCGTAACTGGTTTGTTTGTGGCCGAGTCAAAAGTTTGAAACCGAGATCGGCCACTGTATGTAGGGGAGAGACAACCCAGGCCTCGATTTTTTTCCTACAGTTTGGCCTGCCTCTGCCACTGCCTGGCCTGAGCAACGACTGCAGTTCGACATACAGGCTAATTATAGGAAGACAAGAAAAAGAAGAAAAGAAGAAAAGAAAAGAAAGAGAAGAGAGGGAAGAGTTTTTGGTGAAATTTGGGAATTGGAATTTTCCGTTGAGCAAGGGGTGGTTGGCGCCGAAGGAAGGTTCCGATTAAGGGTGGCTGTCGACGGTTGGCAGTGATGGGGTGGTTTTGGTGGTGGTGCTGCTGGGTTTTGGTTGAAGGTGTTTGTAGTGTTCATAATATGTTCTTCATGTTCATGTATAAAGTGGGCTTTTTTTTTTATCTTGTATTGCGGTGAAAATTTGAAAATTTAAGTGTTTTTTGTTCATGTTAATGTGAAAAACCAAGTTGTTATTTGTTTTTCTTTTTAAATATTAGACTATAATAAAAATAATTCAAAGTGAACCCACATATGCTGACGAGGATTTTCCACATCAGTATGTAAAAGACAGCTCAGACGGTTTAACAGTGTCGTTAGTCACTTGACTAACGACTATAACGGTAGGGGGCAACTTGTCCTGTTTTTTGATAGTTGGAGGGGGAAAAGTGGACAAAAAAATAACGTTAGGGGGCAAAGTGTCCCTTTTTGGATACTTCAAGGGGGAAAATGGGCATTAAGCCGTTGAGATAGTGGTCAATTAGGTGAATTAAATAGGGTTATATAAGAAAAATTGACCATAATTAGTTGAGGATGGACCTCTAATTAGGGACAATGAAACCTTCTAGAAGTGGACATCTAATAGGGGATGGAGGGAGTATGTGCCCGTAAAAATAACAAACTATTATATGCAAAAAGTAGATGAGAAATTAGAGGAGCATGTCTAGCAACCACCACCTTGACCCATCTTGTTCTACTTGCTTTAATAAACTGGTAAAACCCTTCCAAACACAATAAAATGAAATACAGGGAAAATGGATGTCTTGTCGAATTCCCTCGTTGGAATAATCCTTCCACACTAATTACAATTAATACTTACTGAGTAAGTAATTGTACGCACAGACGTCATCACACAGAAACCCAACATTCAGAAAAACCCATTGCTTGAATCACTTCCTCTCAAAAAGACCATTCAACTCGATCGTAGGTTTTACTTAAATCAAGTGTCAAAGTCATATGACAATTATGGCTCTCCCTTTGATTTGTCATATAATGCATCGTCTCAAAAGCAATCATAGAATTGTCGAAAATCTACCCGCATAGAACAAAAGCACTCTAAGTCTCGCTAACAATAAGAGGGATAATTTTTTTTTCGCTACATGAGGGAGAATTAATTTCAACCATTTGTTAAAGCCTTTATAATTATTTTATTGACCACATTACAATGGCTAATTATAGGTCGATATTCTTTTACCGTTGATTGAGCCAAAATTGACCCTATTTTTATGCCTATTTTACTATGTTTTTAGACCCATTTATGCTTATATGCTATTTTATTAATATTTGTGTTTTTAGTCTTTAAGTGAAGTGAAAATGAGAAATTGTTATTTTTCCCTACTTTTGGAGCTATTTTGATGACTTTTTACAAAGATTTGAGCAAAGCAATTTTGAGCATAGATTTGGAGATTCGAAGTTCGTGTTTGAAAACCATTTGAAGATAAATTGGAGATTTGAAGACTTTGAAGATTTATTTCAAGAGGAAGAATTAAAGAATTGGAGCTTTAATTGAAGACAAGCCATGGACAAGCCTTCAAGCTTTGGTATTTATGGAGAATTTATATGGGAAAATACTCAGCCCATATAAGATATTAATTGGAATTAAAATCCCAATTAATGACTCCTAAATCCAAGGAAATATCAAAATCCCGTAGATTCCCGATAATAGTCCTAACAGGATTAGGATTCAGGAGCAGTTTCGGTAGAAAAATCATAACTTTCTGCTCAGACCTCCGATTGAAGCTTATGAGTACTCGTTGGAAAGCTAACTCCGAGATCTACAACTTTACTTTGAAGTCCAAGACCCAGTTCTGCCGCTTTCAAGCCCGAAAATGCCGTTGAATTTTCTGCACGAATTCAGCAAAAATTCAGGATCCTATTTTAACTTGGATTCTACTCTAGGAAGACTTTTAATCCAACTTGGAGTCCAAGTTAGACCCTAAACCGTCCTAGACTCCTTTCCAAGTTAGGATTGGAATTCCTAGGGTTAGTTCCACTATAAATAGCCACCTCCTGTAACACAAATCATATACTTTTGACACATCTTCACATAATTCTCTTAGATTTATTTTCTAGTTTTTCTTCTAGTTTAGGCAGGTGTGCTGCCACCCCCTATCGCCATAGGGAGGTGCGGCAACTCTAGTATTTTGTCAAGGAGATTTTCGCCCCTTCTAGTCCTGTAAGTACTCTTATGCCGCTTATGGATTTCCCCAAATTTATAAGTAGCTAAATTCTTATACTTTTGATCCTTTGGTGAATTCAATCGATTGATATGGTGAGATTTCTTTACTTATAATTTGGTATTTATTTTTGATAGATAGCATGTTAAACTCTGTTTTATTCCATGACCTTGATTTTTATTGGTTTATGCGGCCGATAAATTGATAATTTGAGAGATCTATTGCTAAGTCAGGCGGAATAGTTAACCCTCGAGTCTGATTGTTTGGTAGCAAGTTGATGACGTTTAATAGACGCTCAATTGGATTCGCATGCCAGTAATCGGATTTTATCTGATTGTTGTATGGTTTTACTTGTTAAGCATGTGTGAAAGAACTAATTAAATAGTTGATCTTAATGCTTTGTTGCTTGGTGAATCTTTAAGCCTTAACCGATAATTGATTTGTTAAGTTAACAATAGGGGTAATTTAAGCCTTAACCGGTAATCTTATCTAAATAGCATGTTAGGTTTTCCTAGACCAGTTATCATCAAGGATTTAATATTGAATTCATCTTTTAAATCAAGAATCCATATTCAATTTGATTGTTTTCTACCATTGGAGAAGAAGTATGCTTTAATTATTGTTTTCTTTCTTATCTGCTATAGACTTAGATTTAATTTACTTTGCTTTGTTTTCTAGTATAATTGTTTTCTGTTTAATTGCTTTCTTTCAACCTCTGTTTTCTGTGTTTTGTTTTGAGATATTTTAAGGATTGTATCTTAGGATAAAGTCTACACCCTTCTCTGTGGGATCGACCCCTACTTGCCCTATCTACTATAGTTAGGATTTTGTGGGGAATTATTTTTATGATTGCTGACGACCGATCATAAATTTTGGCGCCGTTGCCGGGGAAGGGTAACTTTTTCTGGTTTTTGCCAGGGGAAGGAAAATAGACTCATCTGAAGACGAATCCTGGGAATTTTCTCTTAGTCCTGCGTTTTTGATCTAAAAAAAAAAATCCATTTTTCCCGTTTTTGAAAAAAAAAAAATTCTTTTCCGTCTTTTAATTTTTGTTTTCCGTTTTTTCTAAAAAAAAAATTGTTTTGCGTTTTTATTTTTTTGTTTTCCGTTTTTGATAAAAAAAATTAGGTTTTGCGTTTTTGAAAAAAAAAAATATTCGTTTATTTTCTGTCTTTAATTTTAATTTTGTTTAAGAACTTTTACTACTAACAATTTTTCTTTTGAGTTTTTTTTTTTAGTTTTTCTAGGAAGCTGCATGCCAAAGACAAGAAGTAGTGGTACAAAAGATTTTGAATTCGATCCAGAGCCAGAAAGAACACTATTTTCACTAAGGAAGGAGAAATGAAATCAACAACAAGAAGAGGAGCCATCCAATTCGAGTTCTCAATCAAGTTCTCCTAGATCTGCTGCTTCAACATCGTCAGAAGACATGACAAACGAAGGTCCTAAAACCCTGAGAGAGCTGTCTGCACCAAACGTCAATGCCCAACGCTTAGCAATTCGATACCCAGATACGACTGCAAACTTTGAGATTAAATCTGGATTTATTCAGATTTTACCCAAATTTCACGGTCTGTCTGGAGAAGATCCTCACCGACATCTAACTGATTTCCAGATTGCCTGCACGTCAACAAATATTCAAGGTATCACTGAAGACCAATTCAAGTTAAGAACTTTTCCATTCACTCTTTTGGATCGTGCGAAAGATTGGTTGTACCTCTTACCAACCGGTTCAATCACATCCTGGACGACCCTTAAGAAGTTGTTCTTGGAAAAGTACTTTCCTGCTCACAAGGTATCAAGTATAAGGAAGGAGATTTGCGGAATTAAGCAACGCCATGGAGAAACAATGCATGAATATTGGGAACGTTTCAAGACACTATGTGCAAGTTGCCCCAATCATCAAATCATTGAACAGTTGCTGATCCAATACTTCTACGAAGGATTACTACCGTTGGACAGATCTTCCATAGATTCTGCAAGTGGAGGTGCTTTCATAGACAAAACTCCTACCGATGCTTGGACTTTAGTGGAGAACATGGCTGCCAACACTCAACAATTCGGATCTCGAGAAGACTATTCAAGAGAAGGCAATACAAGAAGAATCAATGAAGTCTCTACCCATTCCACCTCACTGGAGCAACAACTTCAAGAAACAAATCAGCAAGTCGCTACGCTCACTGATTTATTCAATGCGAATTTTTCAAGTGTGCCTAAGATTTGTGGTATTTGTAAGCAAGGACACTACACTGATAAGTGCCCTTCTTTGGAACACACCGCGCAAGAAGTCAATGCTGTTGGAATGCAAGGAGCATATCAAAGGAAGCCTGAACCTTATTGGAGAGCCGAGCAACCAAGTCAACAATATGGGAACCAAGGTAACTATCAAGGAAGGCCAATGAATTATCAAAGGCCTAATTTCCAACAATCTTCACAAGCTATCGAGATGCAAGAATTTAAAGAAGCTATGGAGATGATGAGGAAACAAATCAGTCAATTGGCTAGTGACATGAGTGAACTCAAGACACAAGGTCAACAAAGGATCCCATCACAACCAAAGGTACCTCCGAAGGAGAACGTAAGTGCAATCACTTTAAGGAGTGGAAAAGAGTTGAAAAACCCTTTTCCTACCCATGCCGCACAAGATGAAGGAGAGACGAGCTACACCAAAGAAGAATTGCAAGTGCCTGACAAAGAAATCAAGATCGAAGACGAGCCCAGAAGAGATGGCGCCACCACCAAGGAAGCCGCCGCCGACAAGAAAATTGCCGCTGATGCTGCGCCACCTTTTCCATCAAGATTGAAGAAGTCAAAGAAAGAAGATGATGATCCAGTCAACATCCTACTTCTTGATGCCATTCAACAAATTCCAAATTATGCAAAGTTACTTGAGCAACTTTGTACCAACAAGAAAAGGTTACAAGGTAAGGTAAGTGCTGGAGTTAATATCTCTGTTGTGCTTCAAAAGAGTTTACCTCCTAAGTGCAAGGATCCAGGTACGTTTTCTATTACTTGTTCTATTGGAAAAAGAGTCATAGAGAATGCTATGCTAGATTTAGGTGCATCTTTAAGTGTTATGCCTTATTCTTTTTATCAATCTTTAAATCTTGGTCCTTTGAAAAATACTGATGTGATTCTGCAGTTAGCTGATGGATCTTTGGTTCATCCCAAAGGTGTTCTAGAGAATGTCTTAATTCAAGTTGAACACTTGGTTTTTCCTATTGATATCTTCGTTATGGAGATGGAACATTCGAAAGATCAATGTCCGCTTTTATTAGGAAGACCCTTCTTAAGAACTTCCCATACTAAGATCGATGTATTCGATGGTTCATTGACCATGAAATTCGACGGTGATGTGATTCACCCTAGAATTTCATCTCAATCGCCATTGAACTCAAACAAGTTTGTTTGTGTTGTGAGTGTTAAAATTGCTAGGAAAGGAGCCCGAGAAGAATCCTCATCGATGGCATCTGCCCAGATTTCCATAGAAAGACAAAGGATAAAAGACATTCGACAATGTTACGACGAGAATTTCCACCAATTTTGGGGGAGATTTAAGAAGTTGTGCATCGATTGCCCTCAACATGGATACAATAGAAGATCTCTTATCCAAATCTTCTATGGAGGATTAGGACTCAAAGATCAAGTTCTTGTTGATTCCTTTAGTCGCACTCCAATATTGAAGAAAACCCCGGAGAATGCATATTATGCGTTTGAAGAACTATCCAGAAGGACGGAGTTTTCAACCTCAAAGAAGAAACAAGAGGTCAACAAGCAAGGAGTTCAGCCACAAGGAGAGAAGCAGAAGATGGAAGCCAAGGAACCAAAGGAAGACGCCCAAGGCAATGATCGAGCCAACCCAGCCGGCCAATACCCGGCTATGGCCCGGCCATCCTCGCACACGGCCCGGATGGGACCGGCCATACCCAAGCCGCCCCGAGCCACATGCCCGGTTACAGCCCGGCCACCCGAGCCATTTACCTGGCCACGCCCGGACTCCTCCGCGCGCCACAACCGGCCAACCGCGCCGCCTGCCCGGTCGAGCCTGCCTTTCTCCGTGCCATCCAAGCCTCACGCCCGGCCATGCCCGGCACCACGAGCCTCAGCCGCGCCTCATGCCCGGCTAGGACCGGCCACAGCCGATCCACTCGCCCGGCCATGCCCGGCCAGCGCTGCATCCTCCGCGCGCCTTGCCCATCCATCCGTGCTACCCTCCGCGCACCACATCAGGCCATATCCGGCCATTGCCGCGCCACCTTATGTTTCAACCAGGCCATATCCGCCTATTGCCGCGCCACTACCAAGTCACAACCGGCCATTCACTGTGCCACCACCGGTTATGCCTGTGCCATCGCCATTCCATGCCGCCACATCAACTGTGATGATTTCAAGTCTTGATAAAATTCAACTTGAAGTTCTCAAAGCCATTAATGATACTCTCAAGATCATTGTGGATCTGTTGAAGGAATATATCCATAATTCCTTCACCCTTGAAGAATAATTTCTTTAAGGCAGTCTAGCCAAAGACTCTTAAAGAAAGGCGCTTATTGGGAGGCAACCCAATGATTTTACATGAAGAACCGAAAGGAGAGCAAATGAAGCTTAATTTGGACGATTGCAAGACGAATTCGAAAGAATATCAGTTTCAGAAGCAATGATGGAGCTTATGCCTGCAAACAGAGAAGCTTTCTTTAACTCTATCTCTTTAATTTTCCTTGCATTATTTTGTCTTGTGTGATTATTGCTTTGATTGCTTGCCTGTTCTTTGATGTGAGTTAATTGTTAGTTTAGTTTTTATTTCATGCATTAAATAAATTACATGACCATGCATAATATTAATTGTTTGTGTCAATTTCTTATATGTTTCCACATTGAGGACAATGTGTCTTTTCAGTGTGGGGGAGAGAGTCTAGTTTAATAGAGAGTCTGCATGCATCATAATCTTAAAATATGCTACAATTTTTTCGAAAATTTTGAAATTATGCATATATTAATTGATTGATTTGGTTATGATTGATTAATACTTAGAATTTTAAGAAAATTTTATTTGATTGATTGATTTATAGCATGATATCTGATTTCTTAGATTAGGTATAATTGAAGTTTGTGATAAAAGCATATTGTTCATTATTTTCTATGATTGCCTATTTCTAGAACTTATGTTTAATTTTTATTGAAATTACAATTATGATAGTATGTTATGGATATGTCAAGAATAAGTGTGGGGGACTACTTATATAAAAGGGTAGTTAAAAAAAAAATCTTTTTCAAAAAGAAGTGCTTTCATGCAAGAGGAGAAGAGGTATTTCTGCATACTTTATAAAAAATTTATTAATCCATTGTTGTCACTTTTTTCTTTAACAAAAGGAGTTAGTAACCCTTGGAAAGAGAATAAGAGGCATGGAATTGCAGAAATATTGTCCCTCTGAAAAAAAAATTAAAAAGAAGGAGTCCTTCTAGAGTGCTAGTAGCCTCAAAAATGGGAGTTAGTAACCCCAAATCATGAACACTTCGAGGTTAGTAACCTCAATTTTCTAAAAAATAATAATAATTACCCTTTAATAACCTATTATAACCCACACGTAAACCCTTGATTTGTATCTGTGATATGCATTTATTTGAGTAATGGAGATAAAGATGAAGAAATAAGCTTATGGAAAGAAGTAGTTATAGGATGTGATGGTAAGTGATTACAACTACTTTAATTATGGTTACTTAAGAATAAAGATGCTTGTTATTTGTTGATCTTTTGAATTGAGTGCTCTTATGATTCTTTGTTATTTTGATTTCATAATTATGTTGATCCTTAATATGTGTATGCATTCAAAGTTTTTGAAAAATTTAAATTAAAATGAAATTTTGATTTGCATTAGTTTAGGATTATAGAGTCTTTTAGGTGTTCAAGTTTAGTGATTTTCATAGTTTTCTATACTAGTTTGCTAGGGACTAGGAAAGATTTAGTGTGGGGGAATATGATTGAGCCAAAATTGACCCTATTTTTATGCCTATTTTACTATGTTTTTAGACCTATTTATGCTTAATTATATGCTATTTTATTAATATTTGTGTTCTTAGTCTTTAAGTGAAGTGAAAATGAGAAATTGTTATTTTTCACTACTTTTGGAGCTATTTTGATGACTTTTTACACAGATTTGAGCAAAGCAATTTTGAGCATAGATTTGGAGATTCGAATTCGTGTTTGAAGACCATTTGAAGATAAATTGGATATTTTAAGACTTTGAAGATTTATTTCAAGAGGAAGAATTGATGAATTGGAGCTTTAATTGAAGACAAGCCATGGACAAGCCTTCAAGATTTGGTATTTATGGAGAATTTATATGGGAAAATACTCAGCCCATATAAGATATTAATTGGAATTAAAATCCCAATTAATGACTCCTAAATCCAAGGAAATATCAAAATCTCGTAGATTCCCGATTCTAGTCCTAACAGGATTAGGATTCAGGAGCAGTTTCGGTAGAAAAATCATAACTTTCTGCTCAGACCTCCGATTTAATGTTATGAGTACTCGTTGGAAAGCTAACTCCGATATCTACAACTTTTCTTTGAAGTTCAAGACCCAGTTCTGCCGTTTTCAATCCCGAAAATGCCGTTGAAGTTTCTGCACGAATTCAACAAAAATTCAGGATCCTATTTTAACTTGGATTCTACTCTAGGAACTTTTAATCCAACTTGGAGTCCAAGTTAGACCCTAAACCGTCCTAGACTCCTTTCTAAGTTAGGATTGGAATTCCTAGGGTTAGTTCCACTATAAATAGCCACCTCCTGTAACACAAATCATATACTTTTCACACATCTTCACATAATTCTCTTAGATTTATTTTCTAGTTTTTCTTCTGGTTTAGACAAGGGTGCCGCCACCCCCTATAGCCATAGGGAGGTGCGGCAACTCTAGTATTTTGTCAAGGAGATTTTCGCCCCTTCTAGTCCTGTAAGTACTCTTATGCCGCTTATGGATTTCCCCAAATCTATAAGTAGCTAAATTCTTATACTTCTGATCCTTTGGTGAATTCAATCGATTGATATGGTGAGATTTCTTTACTTATAATTTGGTATTTATTTTTGATAGATAGCATGTTAAACTCTGTTTTATTCCATGACCTTGATTTTTATTGGTTTATGCGGCCGATAAATTGATAATTTGAGAGATCTATTGCTAAGTCAGGCGGAATAGTTAACCCTCGAGTCTGATTGTTTGATAGCAAGTTGATGACGTTTAATAGACACTCAATTGGGTTTGCATGCCAGTAATCGGATTTTATCTGATTGTTGTATGGTTTTACTTGTTAAGCATGTGTGAAAGAACTAATTAAATAGTTGATCTTAATGCTTTGTTGCTTGGTGAATCTTTAAGCCTTAACCGGTAATTGATTTGTTAAGTTAACAATAGGGGTAATTTAAGCCTTAACCGGTAATCTTATCTAAATAGCATGTTAGGTTTTCCTAGACCAGTTATCATCAAGGATTTAATATTGAATTCATCTTTTAAATCAAGGATCCATATTCAATTTGATTGTTTTCTACCAATGGAGAAGAAGTATGCTTTAATTATTGTTTTCTTTCTTATCTGCTATAGACTTATATTTAATTTACTTTGCTTTGTTTTCTAGTATAATTGTTTTCTGTTTAATTGCATTCTTTCAACCTCTGTTTTCTGTGTTTTGTTTTGAGATATTTTAAGGATTGTATCTTAGGATAAAGTCTACACCCTTCTCTGTGGGATCGACCCTTACTTGCCCTATCTACTATAGTTAGGATTTTGTGGGGAACTATTTTTATGATTGCTGACGACCGATCAACCGTACTTGGATTTGGAACTTTGGAAATCAACACAATATTTGTATGATTGATATCCGGAAGCTGAACAACCATGGTTGAGAAAAGCCAAAGCCATATCTGAGATATCACTTCCCACAATACTCCAATACTTAAGGAAAAAACATGGATTCATACCATCAGGTTCAGGAGCCTTACTAGGATTCATCTGAAAAGTACCCAATCTAATTTCTTTTTCCGTAAAATCCTTGTCTAATAAGTCTCTCATCTCTATTGAAACTTTACCTCCAATAAGACTTGTAATAGACATGATAGAACAACTGGCAGGATTATCGAAAGAGAAAATAGACTGATAATAATCTAAAATTGTCCTAGTGACATCCTCCTCATTAGAAAAAAAATTGATATTATTATCTTTAATACTTTTAATAAAACTTCTTTGTTTGCGTTGAAAGGCTACAACACATAAATACTTTGTATTGCGATCTCCATCTTTAAGCCACAATGACTTTGAACGCTGCCTATAGGAGTGTAAGTGATATAATACTACTTGCAAACTACTCAAATTCGAGTTCGGCTTAGAAAATTCGAGTCAAGCTCGAGCTCGAGCTACTCGAGTAGTCGAGCGAGTCGAGCTCGAGTAGCTTAATACTCGGCTCGAAGGCTCCTCGAGCCTATTCGAACCCCTATGTATTTATAATTCAATCACTAAATTAGACTTACACACATAGGTTATATAGGTTTTTATATAAGGGATAATTTTGTAGTTCTAATAATTAGTTAACCTAATTCCATCTTCTATTTTTCTTCTTTTCAGACCAGATACAAAACGCAGAATCAAACTCTTTCCCTTTCTGATTGATCTTTGTTCGGGCATGGCCAAAAACCTCTTGATGCCATTGCTGGCGAGCCTTGTTGCAAGAAGTAATTTTTTCTGTGACACACCTGTTTGATGAATCAGACCAACCCTCATTAATAATATCCTGAAACCCTTCATGTTTAGTCCACATTCTCAAAATGGAATCGCTTCCTCCCACGAATTTGTTGCTCTAGTTTATTCCACAAATGAAAAGAATTTGGAAGATGATCCTTAAAAGATTACTTATATATTTGAAGCTAATCGTCTATAGCTAAACACCGATCCAATCTCTTAAACACATGCTCTCGCTCGATCACACGACTCAAACTCATCTTAGGTCCTTGGAATGGCACTTATTGAAAACAACAATCATCAATAGCTGCACAAAAATTTTCCATTTGGCATGGAGGATGTAAGGCCCCACCCAAAAAAATGAGTTGAGTTTTACTATATATGGGGCAAGTTCAAGATTTTCATCATTAGTGACATTCTTGTTTACGTAAATAGCGAGTACAAAAGTACATAACAACTCTGAAGTATTTACCTAACCTTACGAGAAATCAGGTTTTATGAAGTCGTCAAGTGTGAGATTTAGCTATTTCAAGTGGGCTTTTAATGGTACACGATGAATTTAAATTAAACCACTAAGGATGGTAATTTATTTTGAAAGAAGTAATGGCTGGAACCATCATGAAGGTTTGGAGTTTTTTTTTTTGGATGAAATGAAGCTTTGGAGTTTGTTTGTAGTTATAGTTATCGAACTTGTGTTAGTTCAGTTTTGATGCATGGGAATGAGAAGGTCGTAAAAATAAAAAGTATACAGAAAAAGTTAAAGGACTGTAAAAGATTGCTAATAAGTGTTTCTTAATGGATATTTTATATTGATGAATAGTATTTCATAAGTTTATCAAATACGAATTGGGAGACTAGTTACATAAGCCTTAATGGATATTTGGGAGAAAGGAACTCATTGAGGGATTCCGAATAGAATATCACCCTTAATTCCTCTTTTGTATGAGCTCCTATCAAATGAGAATAAAGTTAAATATGAGGTTTGTAGGATTGAATGGGTCTGAATTGAATTTTAGAGGATTAAATGCATTAAACTATAAATCTTGGAGACTTTAATTGATGTAAATAGATATAGAAGGAAGTGAATTGAAGGACGATTAATCAACTAATTGCACTATTGTGTTACTAAGGCATCCATAGAGTACTAGGTTGATTTTGATTTGACGATTTATTCATAGATTATCGAAAAAGGAAGTAATCGATTTAAATTGGAAATCTAATGGCGAAGAATTATTTATATTAGACATAAGGATAATTGCAATGTTGTTATTTGATGGAGTATTTTGATGATAGTAATAAATTGGACATTATCATGATTGACGCTTCTTAGAATTCAGAAGAAGAATTTAGGAGGACTTAATCGATTTTAATTGAATTGTTGAAGAACTTAATAGAATTAAATTAGATCTTTTGAGGACTTATTTTTTTTTAATTTTTATTTTTTTGCATTTGCATCGGTAATATTGAATAACGAAATATATAGTAAACTTTTCTAAACCACTCAATACCTCCCGCATCTCAGTATCCATGGCTCATCAAAATTGATCGACACACCATATTGTCCCACTTTAGCCTTCTTCTTCTTACTATGACGGCCACAACCAAGTATTTTCCGCTTTTTGGTCGACACCCTAACCCATGGCAAAGTTTGCCATACTGATTCTTTTCGAGTGCGCGAAACATGTTTCATTCTTTTGTACATAGTGGACTCTTCCCCTTCATTGATGTCGATTTCCATCTCACTTTCAGACTTACCCTTATTGCTTGTCTCTCCGTCAATTTCATCTAATTGTCAAGTTAGATCCACAGTGGTGACCTAATTTGTTCAGGAGTTGTACACTTGTTTGAAACACTCTCTGCTCGGCCATCATTGAGATTGCCAATATCATTGTCGTTGCCTGCTTTCACCATTTGATCTATGAGTGATAATCCTATAGACTCGAGTCTGTGGAAATTATCACGTAATCGAGAGGTGGCATTACCACAACCACAAAATCATATTTTACATTAAATACTTAAAAATCGTTGAAAAATATTACAAAAGAACTAGACATTTTTTGTTTACATTTAATTAGGGTCTAATAAAAGTTGACTAAAGAATTTATGTTAATTAAATTGTTATGAGTGATCTAACGCTTCAAACCTTTTTTTTTAACTATTTTTTTTTGAAATAATTCATCTTCTTGAATTTTGATGTTTCCCCCTGTCATCATTTAGTTTTTTGTTCTTCTAGGGGCTACAACTTTAGAATTCAATTATATTTTATTCAACACAAACTCCTTCTACCCACCAGCATCTCTATTCTTCCTATTTGTTTTTCTCTAAGAATTTTAGTTTTTTGTTCTTCAAGGGGGCTACAACTTTAAAATTCAATTATACTTTATTCAACATAAACTCCTTCTACCCACCAGCATCTCTATTTTTTAGCATGTACGGTTGTGAGTGGCCTAAATTTAATTGAGATTGTATCTAGCAGAACTTCAGCGACCGGTATTTGAGGAACAACCCAAAAGCTTCAGTGACTGATATTTGAGAGGTTTTGAGATGGGTCGAAAAGAACTAGAAGCATAAGATGAAAGAACCAGAAGAAAATTTGGTTCTTTGGTTCTGGAATTCGATGTGAAGAAAATAGAAAGGATGAAGAACGAGAAGAAAATTTTGTTTGGTTGATTTCGTTTCTAATTAATTTAATTATGAGTAAAGAAACTAAGATGCCTAATTAAATGTAAAAAAATTGCCTGATTTAATTTACCCTTTTGTAATATTTTCCAAAGATTTTCAAGCATGAAATGTAGAATATGACTTTGTGGTTGTGGTGATGCCACCTCTCGATTACGTGGTAATTCTCATTGACTCGAGTCTATATGACCGTCACTCTTTGATCTATGCCCCTGTCTTTTCCCTCTACACATGCAACAACCATAATCGGTGATTCCTTAAATTTCGCCAACTCTTCTAGCATCGAAGCCTTTGCATTTCTCAAACTTATCACCTCTTGTATTAATTCTTCTCTCTCTAAATTATCAAACAAATCTCGTTGATCATCAACTTCCAACCTTTGAGCATCGGTAACGGAATTAATTTATAGTTTTGCTTTAGTGGGTTCAATACCTCTCACCTGCAATTAGTTAGGATTTATATATGGATTAAATTGTTCTTATTAAATTGGTATTAAATTAAATATTCAAACCCTCTGTATCCATTAAATGTAACAACTAAAGCAGTTAGTTATAAGAAGAAATTGGGTTAAATAAAGTGGCTGTATCTAAAAGTTTAAAAGTCCTTCGTACTTAGAGGATTAAAGAAGGCTCTCTAAAGGAGATAAAGACTTCATGGGTAGGCTAAGTATTAGGTTTTAAATATATAAATTGCAGCAGAGAGACAAAGCATGAATTGGAGAAACATATGACAATAAATTTTAGTTATTCATAAATGTGTATTTTGCCAGATAAGTAGTAACTCACCTACTACAACAAAACAAACAAATGCAATTTTTTCTCCATGTTAAACTTTTTTTTTTTTTTTTTTCATGGACAAAAGGAAAACACCCTGTTAGTTTCTAAATGCAATAAGGAGCCATGGTAAAACCTAAACAACAAATCCTTCTAAACAATCCCCTCCTTGTTAAAGTGGACATTTTCAGAATACATTACAATAATTAATTCATATAAAATCCATGTTAAATTTCAACCCTATAATAAATATATTCTTTTTAAAATAGGTATTAAATTAAATAATGAATACATTTGCATCCATTAATCATTTGGCAATGCTTTTTGAATGACATCTCCTGGAAGACCGCCATCGCATTATCCGCAGAATTTGTCTTTCAAGACTTCCATCACATACTTCATCCAACTGAAGGTACTCCATAGCTCATACATGTGTTGTTAACAACAATTTGGAAATTATTTAAGTTATCTTCAAATAAAAATGCATCAAAACTAACTATATTACTCTGTCATGTACCTGTAGAACTACTACACATCAAATCAAATATGATTCAGTGTGTACTTTCTTCTGCCTTATAGCCTCACTCATTTTGGTTATAGCATCACTTAAAAAATCATACACCTTTTTGCCCCATGCATATACATGAAGCGAATTCAATTTGTCCAGTTTATCAGTGAAGTCTCAACTCAGTGATTTGCACGCTTTTGGGAACAAGAACATTGCAATACATACCGCAATATATACACGCGCTTGATCTTCGGAGTTTTCCTTGACGGAATCATCCCCCAATAACTTCATTAATTGTTTCCTAGTAGGGATGTTCTTGATGCCATGGGATTGTACTAGCCTATCAAGTATGGAAAGTTTAGCATCCACTGCCATTTTAGCTATTGCTAATCATTTAACTGGAAGCCCCAATACCACGACAATTTGCTTTGCTCTTAATTTGCAAAACCTATGATAAGACCTAGCTAATTTGTTACTATATATTTTCAATGCAATTTTACCTTGTTTTGGTAGTTGTAAGTGCATACTTAACCCCATATTGATCATATTTGCTATTTCAGGACCAATTGAAGCCATTATTTACAAATATGAAGATTTGGTGTAATTTTGGATCATTTTGGAGAAACTACTGATTTTGGTCATTTTTAGCCCAATGGAACCATTTGGCCCGACCTGAGCCCATGAAGCCCAAAGATAATTCCGAATTTGTGGAGATCCAATCTTGATTTCGCTAGGCCGGAATCTGCATAATTGAAGCCCAATGATTTATTTCAAGTCTAATTAATAATTATGATGCAGTAATTTCAAATAACCTGAAGATCTCATAATTCAAAGTCCTATGTTGACTAGGATTTGATATGCAGTAGTTTAGAAGAAAATTCAAATCTTTTGGTCCAGAACTCAGAAAAATGTAAATGAGGTACTGTTGGAAAGATACTTCCAAGCTCTACAACTTATCTTTAGACCTCGAAGCCTAATTCTGTTGTGAAGAATATAGAAAATGCCCTTGAAGTAATCTGGACAAAATGGACTGCATTCCTAGTTACAATTGGAGTTGTTTGCCGACTTGGACATTAATTGGACGAGATGAACAACTGTTTGAGATGATTTGGAAGCTTCCTATTGGTCTAGAATATTCCTTCTTAGCCAATCAGAGTTTTACTTGGAGATTGAGCAGTGCAATTCCTAATCAGAAAAGGATTTGGAGACAGAATTAATCCTAGCCATTCAATTGAAGATTATCCAATGGTGGAGATTAATTCTTAGTCTATCTAGGCCGACTTAGGTGCCTATAAATACAAAGTCATCATCACAATTTCATAGACCAATTCATAATTAACAATTCTCTTAATTTTAGTTGTAATTTAGAAAGCTTTCTCTCTAGCTCTGATCAACCTTAGGAGGAGATCTTGTCGACTTCTTCCCTTGAATATGTCTACAAGAGTACTCTCAATCATGAGTGAGTAGTTCTTTTAAATACTTTTCTCCTTTGAACCCTTAAGCTATGGATTAATTATTTGATCTATGGAGAAATTATGATCTTGTTCTTAAATTCTTTATCAATCTCTCGATGGTTTGATGATGAATTATTTAGATTATGCATGCTTGATAAGTCTTATCTATGTGGTGTATGATTGAATAAATTGTTTTCAATGATTCAATTAGATTAGTTTTCAAATAATCCTGAATTTGTTGTTAATTTGATTAATTGATTTTAATTGGAATCCGGAGTCTAATTAGATTGGTTAATTGATCTTTGCTAGATTAGATTTGGTGAATCTTTAGTAATTGAATCTAATTGTTAGTAGCATAATTCGGTTATGTTAATGAATCTTTAGTAGCTAATTTATTGAATTGGATTATTATTGATCTATGTTTTAAGTGAATCCTTAGTAACTTAATTCATATGTTTGGTTTATTTATTGATCTCTATGCTTTGTTAATTGCATAATTCAAGAATCTTTAGTATTGAATTTGATAATTGATAAAAGGATTATCTTGGGAATCTTTAGTACCAATTTAATTATCCTTGATATAAATTAAGAATAGATGAATCTTTAGTAATCTGTTTCTCTACCAAAGACTAATCTTGTTACTTGATTGGTGTTTTGATCTATTATCCATAGTCTTATAATTATTCTATACTTAAGTGGAGATAAGTGGGGAAGTATTGCCTTTTAATTATTGTTTTCTATTTTAATTGAACCTGTGACAATTTAATTAATTTTCTTTAGAACTGTGCTACTAATCTGTTTGGTTTTCTTAGTTGTTTTGTTTTAGTTGATGAAGACTCATTTCTTTCTCATGGGATCGACCCTTACTTGCCCTATCTACTAGTTAGTAAGAGTTTGTTAGGTTTTTATTTTATAACTCACTGACGACACGATCACCCTATCACCAATTTGGAATCTCTGGCTAAGTTTATTCCAACTCATAATCAATTACTTTATTAAAGCCTGACTCACCTCAAACTTTTCGATATTCATCATATACCTAAACAGACTACTTTGGATGATTTTTCTAGAATCCGGCGTATGTTTGGTAGTCGCTAAGGCTACTCCACTGCCATTGCATACATGCCTTAAATTTACTTTAACTTCTTTCCCTATCAACTTATAGTTTTGTACAAATGGTTAAAGCATAGTCCCACTGATCGGAAAACCCCTGCATAAGAAATAACAAAGTTAAATGGATGCTTTGCATAGCTATTCTGTATGCAGGCTAAGTTATATATGGACATTGAGGGTCAAGGAACCCACTTATTTTTTTTGTTTTTCTATATTTGACTTGTTTTTATTTACTTCCATCATTATAATGTTCAAAGAGATCAAATTAAACCTTATGCCTTTATCGATACAAAAATTATGTAAAACCGACCAAAATAAACGAGGCATGTACCAGAGACAATAGAACATAAAACTTACTTTTTTTCTCGATGATTTAAGGTGTACAAGCAACCACTTGGAAAGGGATCTAAGTAGGGATCACAAAACCGACAGTAAGTTCGTGAGTGACCCCAATTGGCTCTGAACATGCACTTTAGTCGGTGCCAAGGGGACACCCAGTGGTTAAAGCTTGGGATTTCTTGTGGGAGATCCCGAATTTGAATTCTGGGATGGGTGGGGTGGGATCATGGGAAAGAAGAGGGCTACCTCCTATTGTGTAGGCCATTTCAATATCATGTTCATGAGTAGCAAAAAGAAAAAGTCGGTGACATGGTTCGTATGAAGGCAAAAATACTCACACTCAAAGAATGGTTGAGAAGATCGATTGATAAGTCGGTAGTTGATGGATCCCTCTGATAAGCACCGAAAAACCGGTTATGCAAGGGAAGGGTTAAGAAGGTTGTGATGGAAGAGGACAATAGTCGAGGGATGCGTCTGATAACACTGGAAAAACGATTTTGCAAAGGAAGGGTGAGGAAGACTGATGGAAGAGAGGGATTTAGGGATTTTAGTTATTAGTTCATGAAACAAGGAGTGGTGAATTTGGTTTGGGCCAAAATATGTAGGTCATTATAATAAAACCAAAACCTATGTCGTTTGAATTGTTGAGCCTATAATATATTTTTTTTTGGAAAAACAAAAGTTAGCAAAAAATCAGAGTTCTCTAATTTACATTGAATTCGAGGAAATGAAATGGACATTGTTATGCTATTTTCACAACCTTCATATTATAATTGCACAACCCTAAATCTCTTAATTAAACATATAATTTACTAGATAATTTCACAATTTGTTTTATTAGTTAAAAACCAATGTTTTTAAAATCAGACCAATGGATGAAGCGGTAATACCACCAAGTTCCAGTTTGATCGGTTCAACCGGTTGAGCTGCTAATCTGATCCATGCGAGAGAATTTTGTGTGAATCTATAATTTCTTATAAAATAAATATTAAATGTAGTGTAATAAAAAGAGAAAAAGGCTTTCTTGTGGAGTGGTTAAAGTATTTATGCTTTTATGCGATGGTTGTGGGTTCAAATCCCATAACAAGCATTTTTCTTTTAAAAGTGTTTGAATCCGGTTACTCATTTTCAATAAAACTTAATCAAGTCACTAAATCAAATATGCATTATGTTTACCTTTCATTTTCGGCTAATATTTTACCCCACCCCTTTGTTCTGAATTGCTTAATTACTCCCTCCGTCCCATATTATCTGTCCCTTTTGGGTCAAACCAATCATACATTTGACCTTTAATTACAAAAGATATATATACAATCAAATTTTCAAAAAATATGTTTTGAAAAGTTTAAGACTTAATTTAATCAAAACATAATTTTTTAAATTTTATTTTTATATAATTTTTTTATAATTAAAGGTCAAAGTTAGGAAACTTTGACTCAAAAGGGACAGATAATATGGGACTGAGGGAGTATTTGTTTGGCTTTGTCGTCTAGTTCATAACGAATATGACTTTCTAGCCTCTACAATAATCAATAAAAGTCGTGTAAAAAAAGAAATTTGGAGTTTTTGCATCGGTAAAATTGAATAATGAAATATATAGTAAACTTTTCTAAACCGCTCAATAACTACTTCATCTCAACATCAATGGGTTCATCAAAATTGATCGGTCTAGCAAAAAAAAAAAAATCGGCACGTCATATTGACCCACTTTAGCCTTTTTCTTCTTACTAAGATGGCCAATGTCAAGTATTTTCCGATTTTGGGGCGATACCTTGTGATCGGTCGTCAGCAAATCACAAAATAATTCCCACAGATCCCTAACTAAGTAGATAGGGTAAACAGGGGTCTAATCCCACAGAGAAGGGGAATAGACTTATCAAAAGATAAATCCTCTCTAGGAATCACTCAAATGCAAATGGGATTAAAAATAACAATTATAAAGAAAAACAATTTAACTAAAATTAAAGCAAACTAAATTAATCTAAATTATGACAATTAATAAAGAAAACAATAATTAAAAAGCATACTTCTTCTCCAATGGTAGAAATCAATCAAATTAACTATGGATCTTTAATTTAAAAGATGAATTTAATATTTTATTCTCAAATAGATAATTGGTCTAGGGAAAGCCTTAACATGCTTATTAGGTAAAACTGCTATTACGTCTTGTATTACCCCTTTTATTCAAAACAACTAATCACTATATTACTAGTCTATTAGTATATCAAGAACAAAGCATTAAGAACAATTATTCACACATGCATAACAAATATAACCAAACTTATTTTAAAAAATAAGGTTTATTAATCCCATTGGCCAGGAATTACCGCTGATACCAATTTGTTACCAATAATCAAACTTAAGGCATTACCCTCCTAATTTGATCTAACTATAGATCTATCCAATTAAATCAATAGTAGCCATCTAAATCAATAATCATCAAGATCGTGAAATAAAATAGAGATTAGCAAACATATCAATCAAGAACAAATACCAAATTATAAGCACACAAATCTCACCATAATTAATTGATTGAAATCACCAAAGGATAAGAAGTATTAAGAATTTAGCAATCCAAATCCATGAGAGGCATAAGAAAATTTACAACCTTTAGGGCCGAAATCTCCCCTTGGCAAACCTAGGAATATCGCACCCCTCTTCTACAAGAAGGGGTGTCGACACCCTCAACTAAAAACTAGAAGAAAAGAAAAAGATGTAAAGAAAAGATTGTAAAGTTGTGTTCTCTAGGGTTAACATAAGGTAGGTATTTATAGTGGACTAATTAGACTCCATATAGACTTAGGATTTAACCCTAACAGCCCCTAGGTCAGTTTTAACCCTTAACTTGGTTTCCAAATTGGATTAAAAGTCTTTCTAGAACCGAAATCAAGTGAAAATCAGATTCTAGAAAATTATGGAATCAATTAGCAACTTCGACAACAATTTTGGACTTGAAGATGGCAGAATTGGGTTTCGGGTTTCAAAGAAAAGTCGTAGACCTCAGAGAACTCTTTCCAACGCATATTCACACGCATTTTTTGGAGGTCTAAGTCAAAAGTTATAGCCTTTGACTGCCCAGAATCCTAATCAAACTAGGACTTGTATTGCGGGAATTGGATATTTTACAGGGTTTGTGCCGCACAAATTGGGCTTTGACTCCAATTGTTGGCCCAACTAGGCTGGTTATTATCTCATGTAAAATATTCATAAATCCATGTCTTCAAGGTCTTCTCCATAGCATGTCTTCATTCCTTCGCGATTTAAACTCAATCCTCAATTCTTGCTCCTTGAAATATTTTTTCAATGATTTTCATATCTTGAAATTATCTTCAATTATTCTTCAATCACGAACTTCGAATCTCCAAATCTTCAGTCAAAATTGCTAACTCCATATTTGTGTAAAAAGTCATCAATTTAGCTCCAAAAATAGTGAAAAACAATAAGTTTCCACTTTTCAATTCTTCAAGAACTAAAAACACAAGTACTTCCAAAATAGGGTTAAAATCACACATAAAAATACCAAAAAGCATAGGAAAATGATCATAAAAATATGGTTAATTTTGGCTCGATCACCCTAACGGAAATCAAAGTTTACCATATTGATTCTTTTCGAGTGCGTGGATTAGGTTTCATTCTTTTGTACATAGTGCACTCTTCCCTTTCATTGATATCGATTTCCATCTCACTTTCAGACTTACCCTCATTGCTAGCCTCTCCATCAATTTCATCTGGTTGTCCAGTCAGATCCACAGTAGTATTCTCATGTCATTTATGAGTTGTACACTTGTTTGAAACACTCTTTGCTTGGCCATCATTGAGATTGCCAATGTCATTTTCGTTGCCAACTTCTATAATTTGATTTTTGCCATTTCAATGTAAATTAGAGAATTCTGATTTCACGGCGAACCGCCGCCCGACGCGCCGTTACTCTCTTGCACGCACTTCACGCGACAGATCCATCCTCTGACCCGACCTAGTGACGTGGCGCAATCATGACCGTCCACATCATCAATCCGCGTCAGCCTATGGACGGCTCAGATCTCAACATGTCACCAGCTTCTCGTCGAAACGTTCGGGTCCGGGGAACCCTGCCGCAACGACGTTGGAAAGGATTCGCTACTAATCTTTTTTCTAAGGTGTGATTAGCTACCTAATTGTCTTAATCAGTCTAATGAGGTCCAGTGCTTGGCATGTGACCCACTAAACCTATAGATCCGGTCTTGTCACCTAGACCTAGGTTCGGGAGTCATTTACGCCCGGGGAAGGATCAGCACCCCCGGACGCCCGTCAAGTGACGGTACCTCTAAGCCAAACTAAATCTAATTATGGGTCAATAACAAAAGGTTGCTTTTAGTACGCTTTTAAAGGAAATGGTAATTTTGCTTTTTCTTTTTTCTTGGTCATATTAATCCCTAGAAAGGAAACTACGAATACTTGATGATGCATGAATTAGTAATTTTAGTTTATCAATAAACAAGAGTATACTTGAGATTAACCCGAGACCTTTCCCACGCATTATGGGGGTATCTCGAGAATAACTCAACCTCGGAGCGGGGACCAAGAATTCATACCCGAGTACATTTACTTGGAACCCACCCGTCATCGTAATAGATGGTTGTTTACTGATTCTTATTTGGGCTAACTCGCATGAATGGCATTTAAAATGCATGAAAGATCATTTTTTTTATTTATATGCATTAACACGAGTCTACCCGAAATCAATTCCGTAAACCCTTCCCACGCATTATGGGGGTATCTACGGAAGAGACCGGTCTAGAAGGGACTCCCGGAAATTTGTACCCAAGTACATTTATCCGAAAGGCCCTTCATCTCGACAAAAGACAAATGTTAATACATTTTAAGCATAATCAAAGTGACATACAATATACATGATATGGATGCATGATTATTCATTAATTTAACACTAATTACTAATTATTACAAATCGAAAGTCTTTAACAAAGCCAAAGGTAAATCTAAAGAACAAAAGACTTAGAAGAAAATGGAAGCCTAAAGGTCAATTGGACAATCCGGGGACACTTCTGCACATAAAGCAAGCAATTAGCAACATTCAGGAATCAAATAGCATAAATTAAATATCAATAATGTAAATTAGGCACCCAATTGCACAATTCTGGCTTCAATTTCTAAAATCAGGGATTAAATTGCATCACATAGTAAATAAAGTCCTAAAGCAGGGACCAAATTGCATTTAATCAGGAAATAAATCTGAAATCAGGGGCTAGGCCGCATAAATCAAAAGTAAAATTATAAATCAACGACAAAATTGAATCAATTAATAAACATTACCCTAAACCAGGGACTATATTGAAACGGAAACAAATACCGGTCTTTATATGAACTAATTAACACTCATAGGATTAAATTGCACAAAATTAAGGGCTTGATTGAAAGATATCAGAAACCTTACCTGAATTGGGTCGACCCGCGGGTTGCTGGGGTGGATCAAGATCGAGTCCACGGATACTAAATATATCAATCTTTCTTCTTCCTCTTCCAAACCTTAGAAGCCCTAGCAACTCCTTTTCAAGACAGCGTCGTCGTCCCTCTTCTTCAATTGCAGCGCCGTCTACTACCAAACCACCATCATTTTTCGTCGATCGAACCCTGTCAACACCTAAAGGAAACCCTCTTTCTTCCTCACTCAATCCCTAGCTGCTGCTTTCTCCCTTCCAACCCTAGTTGCAGCGTCAGGATTCTTCTCCCTTCACCGTCAATGGTTGGATCTGACCTCAAACATCCCCAAAGGTCTCGCCTTTCATCCCTAATTTCATGACCCAAGCCAAGAAAACACCCTTAATTGACACAAACCAACCCCGACATTACCAGATTGAACTGAGGACGCCTAAAGCCTTACTAAGAGGCAAAAAGAAAGCAAAGGCAAGACGGACTCCATCAACTTGACACAACAGGTAACCACCTCCTTCTGGTTTGGTGCCCCTCTTCCTATCCAATCCTTGGTATTCTCTGCCAAAAAAGAGAGCTGTGCGTGTTGAACTCGGTGTGCGTGTGTTGTTTTCTAGATGAAGGGGAGCGATGAGTGGGTTTTTGTGTGCATGAATCTGGGAATTTTTCCCTGTGTGTGTGTGTGTGTGCTCAAAATCAAAAGGGTTCCTTTTTTGCGTGTATTTGGTGATGATCGTTTTTAGAGTAGTCAGATGAGAGTATTGGTGTTCTTGGTGAGAGAATGTAGTGTGTTCTTGTGGGAAAATGAGAGAAGGTCTTTTTATTTTTTGTATCTGCCTGTATCTAGAATTTTTGAGAAGAAGAGAGTTTTTTTTTTTAAAATGAGAAAACTGAGCGAGAAGATGAGGGTTGGTGTGTGCATAGAGTGTGTGCCGAGAGTGTGTCAAGAGAGAGAGGAAAGATCAGCATCTGGGAAAGAAAATGGGAAGAGTGTGAGAGGGAGAGGCTTAGAGAGAGGCTGTGTGGAATTTTTTCTTGTGTGTAGAGTGTGTGAAGAGTCTGTGGTTGTTGTGAGAGAGAAGGAAGATGAGAGCTACGAAGATGAGAGTCTCTGTAGTGATTTTTCAATGAGAGAGCCTTCATCCTTATCTCCCCCCTCCCCCCTTTTGTGCTAACAGTTTTTTTTGGACTTTTTTTGTGCAGGTGAATTGGCTAGCAACCAACCTGATAAGAGCAAGCTGGCTCCGATTTGAGGGGAAAAGGAACCTGGCCATTCCTTCTTTCAGATTCTGTTTTTGGCTAAAAAAAATGAGCTGGCAATGTGGGTGTATTTTGTGGTAAATTTTCCTCTTCCAATATGTGGGCAATTTGTTATGTTTGACCATTTTACTTTCCTGAATTGTGCATGAGTGCCTCACTTGCAATTTATCGTGGTTAATAATGAAATAATGATGATCTTTTGCTCCTTTGAATGCACGTTATTTGAGTATCACTGTCTTACCCTCATGTTTGCCATTTCTTGCCTTTAAGAACTTTTGCGTTTCCTGACTTTGAATGCTGTCCTTATGTGCCATTGTTTTGCTGCAATGCTTATCTTGATAAGAAATCCCAGCATGAGATTGACTAGAAATGGATGATGGCCTGTTTCAGCTTTGAAATGTTGTTTACATGCCTTCCACTGTAATTTTCAATTGTGGTCCTTTTGGGTTACACTATCCTGTTTTGTTTGATGTTGAGCCTTATATGTACCATTGCTTTTGAGCTTTCTCTGCTGTGATTGTTTCTTTACTGCCTTTTGGCCTAACATGTTGCCATGCGTTATTTGCCTTGTCTTCTGGATGTTAAAACCTATTGTTTTACTTAGAATGCCACAACACTTGGGTTCATATTTTGCTGGCTCCATTTGAGGTTGCATAAACACTTATTGCACTGCTTTTATCTTCGGTATATTCAGCAATATTGGGCCTTTTGAGGTCAGAAACTCATATTGAACCTCATGCCCAGCTTTGCCTAAAATAAAGGTCTCTTCGCCCAGGCCTTGACTTTGCCTTTATGTTTATTGCTCTTTGTTTTGTCTGGCTTCTTTGAGTGCGATCCTCTTGCTGTTAACGGATTATGTGTAGACACCGAAATTTGGGTTTAATTATTTTTGGGACAAGCCCATTATTTTTAACCCAGGTTTAGGCTCTTGTTTTAATTTTGTATGGGTCTATGGAAGTGGGCTTATATTTACTCAATTAAATTGAGTCCAAATCCAAAAAGGAATGACTCTAGTATGAAAGGCTAAGAAACCTAGGGTTTAAGGAGAAGGTTTTGAAGAGAGGTTTTTTTTTTTGAGGTTAAAAAAAGAGAGCCGAATATTGTTTTGGAAAAAAAATTTTTGCAGAGAAAAGAAACAAAGAGTCGAGACGTTTTTGGAACTAAGAATTGAGCAACTCAATTTCTATTCGGCAGAGAAAAAAAAAGGTTTAGTTGTTTGTGGCCAAAAACAAAAATTGGAAGGAAAAAGAAATTTAAATTGAAGTAGGAGAGAGACGTGAAGAGGAGAAGGACACGCTTCCCCATAAGCTAGTCACGTGAATAACAGATTCACAGAAAAAGCAAATCTCTTCCTCAGGAGGGTAAAATCCTCTTTCATGGTGCTTTATTTTTCTGTTTCCATGTAGACCCTTTGATGTTGATTAATGATATGATTTGTCCATATGATTATGTTGCTATTCGATTGAATCCATTAGCCTTCTTTAAAATTCGGTTTAAGTTTTAGCTTTATTTTACATTTGCCTAAATTCTTTAAAATTCTGTTTAAGTTTTAGCTTTATTCGATTGATTCATGAATTGATTCCTTTTTTTTTTATACTTGTTTTTAATATATTGAACAGTATGTGACAATTTATTGTTTTTTTTTGAAATTGAGGAATGCTATAATTTAATCTTATGTACGTTAGTCTTTTTAGTTTCATAATTAATTTAGTGTTTAGTTTAATTTTTAATAATTTAATTTAGTTAGAGTTAAATTAGGATTAGGTCATATGCATTCATATTTAATTATGTATTTTAATTTATATGTTATTTATTAATTGTCATGCCAAAATAACCAATAATCATAGTCTTCCAAAGAAGGGGCTTTCACGAGTGATCGAATTTTCGGGACTCGTTGAATGCCTCTGAGGATGCAAGGATTCTTTCGGGATGCTTCAGAGTTCCGTGCATATATCTCAAAAAGAATTTTCAGTAACCCAAGACTACGTGAATTGGTCTAATAATAATTTTGATTTTGCATTCATCATTTTCATTAATTAGAAAAAAGACAAAAAAAAAACCAAAAAGATTTTTTTTATTAATTTAACTATTATTTATTTATTTACTATTTATCTTTTTATTTATTAATTAAACTATTATCTATTTATTTACTATTTATCTTTTTATTAATTTAGCTATTATCCATTTATTTATTATTATCCCTTTTTTACTTACCTATTTATCTATTATTCTCTGTATCTATTTATCAATTTATCTCTATACCTATTTATCTTTTATTATTATTATTATTTTTTAAAGCTTATTTTCCTATTTATCTATTACTTTTTTTTATTTATTTTAATAATTTTCTTAATAATTAAGCAGGATTAGGATAAAATAAACCAATTTCATTTTGACCCACATAGAACTGATTAGACTAATGGTACCGTCGTTTGACAGGCGTCTCAGGGGTGCTAATCCTTCCCTGAATGTAATGGACTCCCGAACTTAGACTTAGGTTAGAAGACTGGACCTTTAGGCTTAGTCTGGTCCATTGCCAAGCATTGGTCCTAATTAGGTTTAGATGGTCAATAGGTGACTAATCACACCTATGAATTTTGGTTAGTGGCGACTCCTGTTGTTTCAGTCGAAGCGATAGGGTTCCCGGACCCGCATGTTACGACAGCTTGGCGACTCCACTGGGGACTAGTTAGAGAGTCAGGCCAGACTTAGTTTAACAAGATTTAGGAGCTAAATAATAATTGGTTGCATTTTTTCTTGATTTTTGCCATGTTTTTGTTGTTGTGAATATTTGTTTATTTATGATTCATTATTATTTATGGTTTAACCATTTTGTTGTTTTTTTTTGGTTCAGCATAAATTTTGATTTATGGTAATTTGATTTTCTGCATGTCGGTATTGGTAAAGGTTTGTTTGTCCCTTCTGCACTCACATCACTTTTGCATTGCATGCATCAGCCTGAACCTGGGGCTTGAATTTTTTACCCTTTAGATCGGAGGTGAATTAGCTAACCTTCGTGGGATCAATTAAGATCCCCGTATGGGTTATGTGAAAAACCTCCATCCAAATTGAACCCTTTTCAAAGAGCCTATAATGGGTGAGAATTGGGGGTCTTACTAGCCTCGAGTGGGCGACAGTGAGGACAATTTGGGAACCTTTAGAAGAGTCAGACAAAAGAACCCAGCATATAGTGTGAGAAAGCCAGCCTGTATAGAGCCAAACCCTAGAAATAAGTGTATAGGACACAAAGAAGGGACACTTCTAACCTTTATACTTTTACCATTTTTCAACTTTGGACCGTAGAGTGGGTATGCCCATTACTCACAATAGGAGACTCCCTGCCCTGGGGCAATTTCTGCCAATTTCTTGGTTTTTAAATAATGTAACGGGGGCATCTTTTCGTTATTTTTTCGTAATTGTAATTTCTTTAATATTTTCCTCATATTTTGTTACTAATGTTTTCGTTCTACTTTGTTTTCTCTTTCTTGGCATTTTCTTTTGCATCTTTACAATTTGTACTCATATTTCATTATTTGTCACACAAATGAAGAATTTCAATTGGATACAGTTTTGTGGTCATTGAAACTTGGATGTGGAGAAAGACGGCTTCTAAAATATCGGTGGAAGATTCCGGAGGATTTTCTAAGTTGTCTTTTCTTTGGTAAAAGTCATTTGCAATTCATACAGCATGCGTTTGTCATTCATTAGTATATATGCATCCACCATGCATTATCATTGTCATTTGTAAATTGATGCATTATACATGTAGTTCATTCATGTAGGTCACTTGTAAATATTACTTGTTTTTACTTGCTTGCTGGAGTCTAACATCCTCAGGAAAGCATGAGAGATCTGTTGGAAGCTTGAGGTCACTGCTTGGAGCTTAGTTAAAGGTTGACTGAGATAGATATGAGAACAAGGTGACCTGTGCGTTGAAATTCCAAATGAAACTTTGGAGAATTGTGGGGAGTTCAAGGAGAAAATTGAAGACTACGTCAGAAGGGCCAGTTAGCTGCAGATTAGTCAAAATGAGAACTAAGAGTCTGTTGGATAGGGAATTTCTGAAACTTTGGTGCTTATATCACATATGCATAGCACTTGCATTGTATTTCAGTTTTTGGATTTTCTTACTCAGATTTTCTCATGATTGTAGTGATCAAAATTGTTGCATGTGTTTCCTTGAAAGAAAAAGTTCATTTTGAATGAAAATTGTGAATGTTTGCAGAATTTGGTGATCACCACTAAGGAACAGTTCCCAAAGCACTCAAGCAGGGGCAATAATCTTTGTCTGAGCAATGAGCAAAGGAATGGGGTTTAGTAAAAGGTTTTGAGAAATAAGAAAAACAACTCTTTAGTGAAAGGGTTGTCTTTTGAATAAAAATGTTTTCGAAATAAAAGGATGTTTTTTTTTAAAAGTGACAACAAGACAATTTGTTTTATGTCAACACTGAGCTTAAATTCCGCATTTCCTTGATCCCAAAAAGAGCCCATTTTTTCTTTGCAAACCTAACTAAACCAAAATTCCAAATCATCAAGATATATTGTTACCTTTCCACATATGCCTTGAGGAAGATTGTTTTTAAAAGCCAAATTCAAGTCTCCTCCAACACTTGAAGGGGCAAGATGGTCCATAAATCCAAGGTAGACAATCCAAGTTGGACCTTTATAGAGAACTCTGGTTTTCAAGAGACTTTTCATGTCCTTATGAGGAAGGCAAGCAATAATCAGCCATAGTGGTGGAATGAAATGCTCAAATTCATCAATACAGAAGTCAATGAATAAAAGAGAGGCACACATCAGGTATAAGATTCCCATCAGCAAAAGAAAAAAGAAAAGCAAGCAAAAAAAAGGAAAAAAGAAAAAAATGTGAAAGAAATGGACTGATTGAGATGTCATGCATTGGCACAAATTTTTGGATTTTAGTCAAAGAGTTTTCAAAAGTCAAAAATGCTTTTCAAGAAAGTGTTTTCAGAAAAGGGTTTCCTAAAAATCGGTTTTCACAAGGGTTTAAGTTTTCCAAGGTTAACTTTCAATGTCCAGGCTTGAAATGATAAATGGCTTTCTTTCTTATTCCCCTCGCTTGTAGAAAAATTATCCATTGTTGTCCCATTTGAGCCGAATGAATTTTTCTTTCAAATAAACCTTAATCAAGGATCATACTCCGCATTGGGGGGCAAGGATACATAGATGGTTTTGTCCCAGCAAATGAAAAGAAGATTTGCATTTGAATTTGGAAAATGGAGCAACCCGTGATATCGAATCAAGTTCACAAAAGAGACAATGAACTCGCTCCATCGAGAAAGAAAGTTCAAATAAAAATGGGGAGGAAAAGACAAAATGAAAAAAAGAAGAAAATGATTGAAAAAGAAAAGAAAAAGTTGAAAAAGCAAAAGACGGAGGAAATGATGAGTTTGACAGAACCCTTCACAGGACAAAGAAGTTATCCTTGATTCAATCACCCTTAAACACATTTTTGAGCCTTTTTATCCTTTCTTTGGCGCCCTTAACCCAAGCCTACATTACATGCCTAATAAAGTCCATCTTTGATCAGGACGAGATATTGGAATGAAAAAGATTTTTCTTCAAAGTGTTATCTTTTCAAAAGAAAAAAGATTTTTTTCCCTCAAAATGCAATCTTTTCAAAAGAGAAAAAAAAGTTTTTCAAAAAGATTTTAAGACAAAATTGGTTTCAAGAGTTTTTAGTGCAAGTGCGTGGCGAAAAAAAAAGGAAAAAGGAAAAAAAGAGAAGGATATGATAAGAATCTAGGGTGAAAACCTGAAAGGGCAGTCTAGAGCAAGAATGAGAATTCTTGAGTCCTCATAAGGACTGTCAAAGCAGTCAAATAAAGTAGGATTCCTTTCACAGCATTGAGCATTGATTCAATTCACAGAATAAGAGTTGACAAAGTCGCCCAACATTTGAACCGTGTTAAGAGAAGCTGATACACATTTTTTTTCGAGAATTACCTTTCCAGCGCTTGGGAACCTCTTGATAGTCAGTGTTGACTCAAATCTTTGAACAAATGATGATTTGAAAATGTCTTGAAAAAGAGTTTAGAAATGAGTTTGCTAAAGATTTGCATTCGATTTGTGAGTCTAAGATGAAGCAGTCAAAGTCTTGGCAAGAGGAGTCTTCTAAATGGTGGTCACCAAATCTTTTGAGAAAGGTTTCTTGGTTTTGGAAAAACAGGGCAATATGGGCAGCATTTTTCTGACAAAAAATGTTTTCAGGGGCAAGTGGGGCAATATTCATGTGAAATCATTTTTAATCATGACATGTCTTAAGAAATTCTAATTGCATGATGACATATTTTGGACTTTGACTTCTGGTCAAATTTTTTTGTAGGAAGACAAAGAAGTTGATACAAGGATTGATGTGGGGCAAAAGAGTCTGCTTCAACAGTTCATCTGTGTGAGATCCAAAGCAAGGAGTTTTGTTAAGGAGACATTTGGTTATAGACAGAAAGTATGGCAGAGCATCACATGTCTTGAAGAGGAAGCATTCAAGAGTTACATAAAGTAGAGTAATCAGGGCATGACATGGACGAAGATGGAGTGATTCAAAATTATTGAAGAATTAGTCATGAGGGCATCATAGAGAAGGACTGGACATCATATAGCCTAGTAAGCAAAAAAAGAACCATGAGAAGTCAGGGAACCAAGAAGAGACAATAGCCAAGAATGGGTAAAGAAGAAGTCAAGAAATGATAGATGAAGAGTCAAGTACATGTGTTTAAAATGACCCAGTATGGTCTTTCATAGAAGTTTTCAGAGATCTAAATAGATCTTAAGATGACCCAGTGTGGTCTTTCATAGAAGTTTTCAGAAATCTAAACATATCTTAAGATGATCCAGTGTGGTCTTTCATATAAGTTTTCAGAAATTTAAGTTGATCTTCAGATGACCTTGTGCGGTCTTTCATAAGAGGTTTTCGATGATCAGAGTTGATCTCATTTCAAGAAGCTTTCTATGATCAGAGTTGATCTTGTTTCAAGAAGTTTTATGATCAGAGTTGATCTCCTTTCAAGAAGTTTTCGATGATCAGAGTTGATCTCATTTCAAGAAGTTTTTTAGGATCAGAGTTGATCTCATTTTAAGAAGTTTTCGATGATCAAAGTTGATCTCCTTTCAAAAAGTTTTTTATGATCAGAGTTGATATCCTTTCAAGAAGTTTTCGTTGATCAGAGTTGATCTCATTTCAAGAAGTTTTTTTTCATGATCAGAGAAGTTTTTTATGATCAGAGTTGATCTCCTTTCAAGAAGTTTTCGATGATCAGAGTTGATCTCGTTTCAAGAAGTTTTTTTATGATCAGAGTTGATCTCGTTTCAAGAAGTTTTTTTATCAGAGTTGATCTCGTTTCAAGTAGTTTTTTATGATCAGAGTTTATCTCCTTTCAAGAAGTTTTCGTTGATCAGAGTTGATCTCGTTTCAAGAAGATTTTTTTATCAGAGTTGATCTCGTTTCAAGTAGTTTTTTATGATCAGAGTTTATCTCCTTTCAAGAAGTTTTCGTTGATCAGAGTTGATCTCGTTTCAAGAAGATTTTTATAATCAGAGTTTATCTCCTTTCAAGAAGTTTTCGTTGATCAGAGTTGATCTTCTTTCAAGAAGTTTTCGATGATCAGAGTTGATCTCGTTTCAAGAAGATTTTTATAATCAGAGTTTATCTCCTTTCAAGAAGTTTTCGTTGATCAGAGTTGATCTTCTTTCAAGAAGTTTTCGATGATCAGAGTTGATCTCGTTTCAAGAAGTTTTTGATGATCAGAGTTGATCTCATTCCAAGAAGTTTTCAATGGTCAGAGTTGATCCTAAGATGATCCAGTGCGGTCATTCCAAGAAGTTTTCAATGATCAGAGTTGATCCACAGATGATCCAGTGCGGTCATTCGAAGACGTTTTTAATGATCAGAGTTGATCTCCAGATGATCCAGTGCGGTCCTTACAAGAAGTTTTTAATGATCAGAGTTGATTCTCAGATGATCCAGTGCGGTCATTCCAAGAAGTTTTTAAAGATCAGAGTTGATCCCAGATGATCTAGTGCGGTCTTTCCAAAAAATTTTCAATGATCAGAGTTGATCTTCAATTGATACAGTGCAGTCATTCCAAGACGTTTTTGATGATCAGAGTTGATTTTCAAATGGATCCAGTGCGATCATTCCAAGAAAGGTTTTCGCTATCAAGGTTGAATCTTGAATGATCCAGTGCGGTTGATTAAGAAGTTCAAGGTTGAAGAGAAGGAGCAGAAAGAAGAAAAGTTCAAGCGCAACGGTGTCTATGTCTTTGTGTACTTCCCATTCATCCAGAAATATGAAAAGAACGTCTTTACGTCTTTCAAGATTCTCAGAAAGTCTACAAAGAGGGGCAGCTGTAGACACCGAAATTTGGGTTTAATTATTTTTGGGACAAGCCCATTATTTTTAACCCAGGTTTAGGCTCTTGTTTTAATTTTGTATGGGTCTATGGAAGTGGGCTTATATTTACTCAACTAAATTGAGTCCAAATCCAAAAAGGAATGACTCTAGTATAAAAGGCTAAGAAACCTAGGGTTTAAGGAGAAGGTTTTGAGGAGAGGTTTTTTTTTTTTGAGGTTAAAAAGAAGAGAGCCGAATATTGTTTTGGAAAAAAAAATTTTTGCAGAGAAAAGAAACAAAGAGTCGAGACGTTTTTGGAACTAAGAATTGAGCAACTCAATTTCTATTCGGCAGAGAAAACAAAAGGTTTAGTTGTTTGTGGCCAAAAACAAAAATTGGAAGGAAAAAGAAATTTAAATTGAAGTAGGAGAGAGACGTGAAGAGGAGAAGGACACGCTTCCCCATAAGGTAGTCACGTGAATAACAGATTCACAGAAAAAGCAAATCTCTTCCTCAGGAGGGTAAAATCCTCTTTCATGGTGCTTTATTTTTCTGTTTCTTCCATGTAGACCCTTTGATGTTGATTAATGATATGATTTGTCCATATGATTCTGTTGCTATTCGATTGAATCCATTAGCCTTCTTTAAAATTCGGTTTAAGTTTTAGCTTTATTTTAGATTTGCCTAAATTCTTTAAAATTCTGTTTAAGTTTTAGCTTTATTCGATTGATTCATGAATTGATTCCTTTTTTTTTATATACTTGTTTTTAAAATATTGAACAGTATGTGACAATTTATTGTTTTTTTTTTCATGAAATTGAGGAATGCTATAATTTAATCTTATGTACGTTAGTCTTTTTAGTTTCATAATTAATTAAGTGTTTAGTTTAATTTTTAATAATTTAATTTAGTTAGAGTTAAATTAGGATTAGGTCATATGCATTCATATTTAATTATGTATTTTAATTTATATGTTATTTATTAATTGTCATGCCAAAATAACCAATAATCATAGTCTTCCGAAGAAGGGGATTTCACGAGTGATCGAATTTTCGGGGCTCGTTGAATGCCTCTGAGGATGAGAGGATTCTTTCGAGATTCTTCGGAGTTCCGTGCATATATCTCGAAAAGAATTTTCAATAACCCAAGACTACGTGAATTGGTCTAATAATAATTTTGATTTTGCATTCATCATTTGCATACATGCATTAATTAGAAAAAAGACAAAAAAAAGACCAAAAAGATTTTTTTTATTAATTTAACTATTATTTATTTATTTACTATTTATCTTTTTATTTATTAATTTAACTATTATCTATTTATTTACTATTTATCTTTTTATTAATTTAGCTATTATCCATTTATTTATTATTATCCCTTTTTTATTTACATATTTATCTGTTATTCTCTTATTTATCTATTATTCTCTGTATTTATTTATCAGTTTATCTCTATACCTATTTATCGTTTTTTTTAAAGCTTATTTTCCTATTTATCTATTACTTTTTTTATTTATTTTAATAATTTTCTTAATAATTAAGCAGGATTAGGATAAAATAAACCAATTTCATTTTGACCCACATAGAATCTGGTTAGACTAATGGTACCGTCGTTTGACGGACGTCTCAGGGGTGCTAATCCTTCCCTGAACGTAATGGACACCCGAACTTAAACTTAGGTTGGAAGACTGAACCTTTAGGCTTAGTCTGGTCCATTGCCAAGCATTGGTCCTAATTAGTTTTAGATGGTCAATAGGTGACTAATCACACCTAGGAATTTTGGTTAGTGGCGACTCCTGTTGTTTCAGTCGGAGCGATAGGGTTCCCGGAGCCGCATGTTACGACATTATGTTGTGTTCCTTTAATGTCAACATTGGCTTAGTCTTCTCTGTGTCAGCCCTTGCACACTCCCATTTACGGCCCTGCATAATGAGGTCTTCCAAAAGACCTTCGACGCACGGGTACATGACTTGTTTGATCACTCTTGCATGCTCCCTTGATTGTTTGTTTTTTTTTTTAAAAAATGGCATATCACCAATTGATGGTGCCTATGCCTTAAGCCTGGGGGATACATTTGTGTCTATTTCTGTTTTTTGTTGTGCAGAGCTCTATTCCAAATTCCACCAACGAAGTGCAGGCCCCCATGAGGAGAGAAAGAAAACAAGACCAAGCCTTGTTATTTTCTTTTCTATTCTCATTTGTAATAAGGAAAATTGTAAAGGATATTAATTCCCTTTTGTAAAGCCAATGTCCATTCAAAGGAAATTTATATTCAAGCTCAATTTCAATTTTAAAATATGGCCTTTTTCTATATTAATGCAACTAGTGTAATGCAATTACCTTAATTCTAAGATGCACCAACTATGGTACTACACTAATAGGTTAACCCAAGTGCAAAGATGAAAACTGGCTTACCTAATAAATACAACTTTTTCATTTTTTTTGTATTTTTTCTGTTTAATCAAAATGCCACTACTAAAATATCATATTATGTGAATGCCCAATTAGTCAAACATGAACCCGAATCAGGTTTAATCAAAAAAATGATAACTTACTAATGATAACATACAAGAAATGTAAATATGCATATTGCAATATATTTTTTGGTTTTTGAAATGCAATATAGATGACTTAGAGATGAATTAGGTAATTTAAATTAAAAGTGAACCTAAAATGGCCAAAATGCCCCTGATAATGCAAATGACCAAAATGCCCCTGGATGTGCAAATGACTAAAATGTCCCTGGACTTGCAAATGACTAAAATGCCCCCTAAGTCCCTAATGCCAATTAAGAAATAAATTGACTAAAATTGAAAGGATATGGGCAAAAATGGTTGTCTACAGCTATCCCTCTTTGCGTGCTATCTAAATATCGGGAGGTTTACAAAAAGGTAGTTTGTATATTTTCTGAGAGTTAGAAAGTGCGCAAAGACGTAAACACCCAGTTTGTCAAGCAGAGAAAATAAAACAAGGACTGGGAAAGAGTCCCAAAATAAAAACCCGAAGTAGCCTCCGAAAATGAAATTTAAAGCAAAAAAATCCTCGAATAGGATCCTGAAACTAACTGATAAAAGCAACAATCCTGGATACTGCAATTAACTGACAAGCAATGATCCTGTACCAAGATCGAAATAAAACTGACAAAGCAATAATGCTAAATCATGACTGAAATATAACTGATGAAGCAATGATCAAGATTCAAATAAACTAAAGTAATAACCCTAAATCAGGATTGAAATTAACTCATAATGCAATAATCCTACATCGGGATTAATTGATGAAGCAATGATTTTAAACCAGGATTAAAATAAAGCAATGATCCTAAACCAGGATTAAAAAGCAATGATCTTAAATCAGGATTAAAAAGCAATGATCCTAAATCAGGATTAAAATAAAGCAATGATCCTAAACCAGGATTAAAAAGCAATGATCCTAAATCAAGATTAAAATGAAGCAATGATCCTTAACCAGGATTAAAAAAGCAATGATCCTAAATCATGATTAAAATGAAGCAATAATCCTAAACCAGGATTAAGATAAAGCAATAATCATAAACCAGGATTAAAATAAAGTAACAAAGGAAATGACCCTAAACTAGGATCGAAATAAACTAATAAAGCAATGATCCTAAACCAGGATCGAATAAAGAAAGGAAATGATCCTAAACTAGGATCGAAATAAACTAATTAAGCAATGATCCTAAACTAGGATCGAAATAAACTAATAAAGCAATGATCATAAACCAGGATCAAAATAACCTGATAAAGCAATGATTCTAAACCAGGATCGAAATTGACAAAGTAGAAGTTCTTGAAGAAAACATGAAATGCCCATAGGTCTCATCAAATGCCCGGAGGCTTCTGAATTTGTGCCCGGAGGACTTACAAGTACAAGCTTTAAATCGAGACCTTGACCAAGGATTTTAAACTTAAACATGAATTTTTGATGAAAAACTCGATAAAATGAAATGATACCCGGAGGTTTTATCAAATGCCCGGAGGGCTAATCAGAATTAGTACCCGGAGGTTTCTGAAATCGTGCCTGGAGGTCTCATCAATGCAAACTTTAAATTGAAACCTTAACCACGGATTTTAAACATGAATTTTTGATGAAAAACTTGATGAAATGAAATGATACCCGAAGGTTTTTCTGATTGCCCGGAGGACTTATCAGAATTGATACCCGGAGGTTTCTGAATTTGTGCCCGGAGGACTTACCAATGCAAACTCTGAATAGAGACCTTGAACAAGGATTTCAAACTTAAATATGAATCTTTCATGAAAAAGACTTGATGAAATTAAATGGTACCCGGAGGTTTTACCGATATGGAAATAAGCTTAAATTGAGCCTACTTGGAAGTAAGGCTTGACTCATATGGAAACGAAGTCTGGTTTTGGAGAACCTCATTTAACTTAGCTTATGGAAGAGCCTATGGGGCTTGAATGGTACCAAGACTTGAATTGACTCGTATGGAAATGAGTTTGACTTATGGAAAAGTCGAAGCACTCAGATGGAACCGATGTAACATTTTAAAAAATTGAATCTGAATCACATGGAAGTGATTTTGGAAGAAAAATACCTTTGGAAAATGACTCTGAATCTGATGTTGTAATTGTAAACTTCTTGATTGATGATGAAAGAGGACCAATTTGCGATCAACTAAAATAAACTTAATAACGACCACCCTTGATCATTCTGACATAAAATGGAGAAAAACCACCCCGAGATGGCTGGAATAAACTGAGGAAAGACCGCCCTGGGTTCATTGAAAGTCAAAATTGCGGTTTTGTCTTTGCTTTTCCAAGCTCTGGTCGTCTTCTTTCCTCACCCACATGAGTGTATGATGATGCCATGTGTGCATGTATGCATGAATGTCCATGAATGCAAAGAATGTATGATGGATCTCTTTATAGAAAAATGATGTTCAATTAACTTCCCTTTTGATCAAATGCCCCCTTTATCCATTTCTAGACTTTGATCATAACCCAGAGAGAATCTGCTTCAATTGGAGGTCTTGACTTGTCAATTGCCAGATTGATCTTTTTCTGAAACCTGTCACTGTTCCAAACAACTCTACAAGAAATCATCATTTTCGAATGATCATAACAAATATTGTCTCCAGAATGCTATGCATGCAACATGTATTGCCCCATTATTCCAAATCATTAATTCTTTACAAACAAACCTTGTGAAAATTTTAATCAATTTTTCAAAGGAGAATTGTTGAACACCATTCAGAATGCCCCTTGATCAAGGAACTTTGACAATTTGGAAGTAATTGGCGTACTTCACCCTTGGCTTACAAATGGAATGCAATTCTATTAGCAAAAAGTCATTTTCTGAAAGTCATTTCCTTCATCATTTTTTTTAAACACAATCTTCATTCAAAACCATTTGAGTCAACACTAGTTATTTAGGCATATGGTTCAAAAAGTGAACAAAAGAATATCATCAAGGGTACGGCTTCAATGAATTGGCTCCTTCTGGTTAAGCTGAACTGTTTGGTGACTTTCCCTTTTAATTACCCATGAGTTAAGCAGCTCATTCATCTGATAGAGGTCTCATTTCTGAGTGCTTTTTGTTGAAAACTTCAGGAGACTTTGCGGATTCCCATTATTGCTCTAGACTGCCCTTTCGGGTTTTCACCCTAGAGCTCTATTCTTTCCCTTTTTTTTTGATTTTTTGATTTTTTACGCACTTGAAAACTCCAAATTAACTCGAAAAACTCTTTTTAAAAAGTTTTGACCAAAACATTTTGCAAAAAGGACTATTATTGTTGTGGAACAGTCTCTTCTCGAACATCCTCACTGGATCAAAGATGGACTTTTATTAGACACGTAATGTAGGCTAGGGTTCTGGGTTGCCAAAGAAAGGATATAAAGGCTCAAAGATTTGTTTGAGGGTATTTGAATCAAGGATCATTTTTGATCATGTGAAGGATCTTATCATACCAATTGTCCTTTGCTCCATCAATCAATTCTTTTTTTTTTTTTATTTGATTTTTTTTATTAATTTTTTTAATTTCTTGATGGAGTGGACTCAATCACTATCGGGATGCCCCATTCAAATATTGAATGCAAACCCTTTCTTTCAAGGCTGATCCTTCTTCACCTTTGCCCCCCAGTGTGGAGGGTGATCCTTGATTAGGGTTTATTTGAAAAGAAATCAATTAGGATCAAAGGGGGACAACAATGGATATTTTTCTACAAGTGAAGGGAATATGAAAGAAGGCCATTTATCACTTCAAGATTGAATATCTTCATTGAAGAGCATTCCTCGAGAAAACGAGTTTCGAAATCATTTTTGGAAATCAATTTTATCAAAATCTTTTTTTTTTTTAAAAAAAAACCATGATTCTTTTGAAATCCATTTTGTTGGACTCCTCCAGATATTCCAAGTGCCTTTATTTTCATTTTTCATTTTTCATTTTTTCATTTTTTCATTCATTCTTTTCTTCATTTTTTTATTTTTATGGGAAAATTTTTTTGGAGTAATGTCTCTTGCCCCCTTTTACTCGGATGACCTCTTTGTTATGAAACAAATTTAAGCAATATTGTATTCCACTGAGCTGAAGTGATGACTGATTTGGCTAATCACCAGGGTAAGTGAGGAATTACTGTTTGACAACTGAAATGACCTGACAAAGTGATTCTCTCATCGGATACCGAATTGATCTGAATGTGTCTTATCGAATAAATTTGCCCCATGAAATAAGGACGTGATAGTTTTGGCCTTTTGAAAAGATTGTCTCAATGTATAAACAAAAGCAAGGTAGACCGAATTGATCTATGTAGAAAAATGTGAGAATTTGGCTCATGGACTTCTTTTGGTTTCAATGATCATGGTGTTTGTGTTTTGGGCACAGTGTTGACAAAATCAAAGTTCTCATATTAAAAATCCAATTTCGAACGAAAATCCCACTTTGAAAACTTTTTTCCTTTTTCTTTTCACAAAATTCATTACTCCTTTGCTCATTGCCTGGACAAAGATAATCGTCATTCCAAGTGCCTTTGAGAATCGATCAGAGATCTTTCCAAATGGTGAACACCAAACCTCAAAATTCTTGTAACAATAATTCTTAAGAAAGTCTCCTTCTTTTTATTTAACAAAGATTATTAAAACAAGAGTAAATAAATTAAACTAGCAAAAACAGTAAAACATCACTAATATTCAAAATGCTATGCCCATGCCATGCTCATGTAATGAGAGTTTCAAAATTTCGAGAAATTCCCCTTTTTTACAAGTGCTCTTCCCCTCCTTTGGTTGAGTTGAAGCTAGGCGACCTTCCATTGCTCGAGAAGTCCAGGAGTCAGTGTACCACTCTTGATCAAGTCACCAATCCTCTCCTTTAGTTGCATGCAATTTTCCATTGAATGCCCAACGGCCCCCATGTGGTAATCACATTTATTGTTTGGATCATAATTTCTTGCTGATGGATCAGGAATCGATCTCATGGGTATTGGAGAGATGAATTGATTCTGAACCAGTAGCGGTAGGAGATCAGTAGTTGGGATTGACAGTTGAGCAATCTCAGAGTGATTTACAGCCCGAGCTTTCTTCTGGGATATGAACTTGCCATGCCTTGTGTTTCGTCCAACATGCCCAACAAAACTATGCTCACCCATTTCACTTCCTTTCATCTTCCTTTGCCCCTTGTCATTTTCCATTCCAGCCACTATCCTTCCACTTTGAATAGCATCCTCAATCGTCTCCCCAAGGCGAATGAGTTTGGTGAAATCCTCTGGCCAATTACTAAGCATCATTTCAAAATATGGATCGGGAAGTGTTGGAATCAAAAGGTCTATCATGTCCTTTTTAGGTAGAGGAGTTTTAACCTGCATGGCCACATTCCTCCATCTCACTGCATATTCTCTGAAGCTTTCACATGATCTCATTCTCATCTTTGTGAGTGTTGTACAATTTGGTGTTGTTTCTATCACGTATCTATAGTGAGCGAGGAATGCCTTCGCCAAACCTTCCCATGTATCAATACAACTAGCCTCTAACTTAGCATACCATCTGGCTGCGCTCCCTGTCAAACTGTCTTGAAAACAAAAGATCATCAATTTCTCATCATGGATGTATGGATCCATCTTGCGACAATACATGGTCAAGTGTGTCTTGGGGCAACCAATTCCATCGTATTTGTCAAACTTGGGCACTTTGAATCCTGGTGGGATGATCAAATCTGAAACCAGACAGAGATCTTTCGGGTGTACAGATCCATATATGTTGGTACCCTCAATAACTCTCAACCTCTTATCTAATAGTTCATACTAAATCTTTTGTATCTCAATCTGATCCTCTTCTGAGTTTCGAGGTTTTGGGGCAATGCTTGTATCCGAATGATGGAACAGTTGCTTTTGTGACCCTTGTTGTGTTGCATTAACAGGACCTGACCCTTGCGGGTTTTTAACCATAACATTCTCTATCAAATGTTCACTATCCTCATGTTTGAATTGCACACCCGCCCACTCCTTTCTTAATGTCAAACTCAACTTTCTCGGCATTGCTTCTGATACTTGCCCCATCTACCCTGAATTTTGCTTCATTTTATCTACTTGATCAACCGCATCATCCATGGTTCTTGTTGGAAGTTGAAATCCTTTTCACCTAAATTGCACAACGAGGGAGCAACAATTAGATCCTTATCGACAATGGACCCCATCGATAGTCTCCCTAGGCATGGCCTAACTAGGAAGAAACCTTTCCTCCAGAGAGTGTTAGCATTGATCTCCCTTTCATTGGGTTTGATAGAGTCTATGCATGAGATGCTTTAGTGACGACATGTATATGGGGTGATATGATGCCAAACTATGTACTAAAGTGCACCAATTTTATAAATGATGGTGATTTGAATGCATGCATGAACATATGTACAAATGAATGTTATGATGACTTGACAAACTGTGAAAATGTGCAAAATAATGCAACATGACATGGCAATCTCTATTGATAAACAAATGAATAACATGGATATGCATGGTCAATTATAGAATATATAAATGCCTGAAACTGCAAAAATGATGTCATGATATGTAAAGATGAAACCTGCAACACAAATAGGTTATACAGATGCATGTGCAAAAAGATAAAGACAAAAGGGAAGAAATAAAAACTCGTTAGTAATTGAACATAACTATGAACAAATAGCCGAGAATCAAACAGAAAAATCATGCCCATTCTTTTATTGATCAAAATATTTTCCTTGAAAAACACTCGAATTGCGAGTTCTTTGGGGCAGGTTTGCACATTTACCGAAAGTAAAATAGTTTACCCTCTCTACAATCCTTTTTTTTTTTTGATAAAGCGAGAAGTAGGGTAAGAGATGTTCCTTACGTGTACCAACTTATATGCTGGTTTGGTCCACTCACACCTAGAAGTTTCCCAATTTTGACCCGGCAAGGTCTCGTTGGGTGGAGGTTTTTCGCACAACCTATACGGGGACCTGGTTGATCCCACGAAGGCTTGCTTATTACACCTCCCAAAATCTTAACAAGGTGGCAAAATGTAAATGCAAGATGCGGTCTAAGTGATGTGTGTGAAGGAACAACCTACCATTGCCCTAAAACTACACCTGACAGACCTAGTAACTAACCACAACAAGAGACAGAGAAAACAACAAGATATGAATGAAAATAATAGAAATATCAGAGCATAAGAGCAATAAACACCAAAATACACAAACAAGCAACCATTTTATTAACCCTAGATCTTGTTTAAACTAGGTGATGCCTGACTCTCTATAACTGTCCCAGTGGAGTCGCTAAGCTGTCGAAACGTTCGGGTCCGGGGAACCCTGCCGCAATGACGTTGGAAAGGAGTCGCCACTAATCTTTTTTCTAAGGTGTGATTAGCCACCTAATTGTCTTAATCAATCTAATGAGGTCCAGTGCTTGGCATGGGACCCACTAAACCTATAGGTCCGGTCTTGTCACCTAGTCCTAGGTTCGGGAGTCATTGACGCCCGGGGAAGGATCAGCACCCCCGACACGCCCGTCAAGGACGGTACCTCTAAGCCAAACTAAATATAATTATGGGTCAATAACAAAAGGTTGCTTTTAGTATGCTTTTAAAGGAAATGGTAATTTTGCTTTTTCTTTTTTCTTGGTCATATTAATCCCTAGAAAGGAAACTACGAATACTTGATGATGCATGAATTAGTAAATTTTAGTTTATCAATAAACAACAGTATACTTGAGATTAACCCGAGACCCTTCCCACGCATTATGGGGGTATCTCGAGAATAACTTAATCTCGGAGCGGGGACCAAGAATTCATACCCGAGTACATTTACTTGGAACCCACCCGTCATCGTAAAAGACGGTTGTTTACTGATTCTTATTTGGGCTAACTCGCATGAATGGCATTTAAAATGCATGAAAGATCATTTTTTTTATTTATATGCATTAACACGAGTCTACCCGAAATCAATTCCGTAAACCCTTCCCACGCATTATGGGGGTATCTACGGAAGAGACCGATCTAGAAGGGACTCCCGGAAATTTGTACCCGAGTATATTTATCCGAAAGGACCGTTCATCTCGGCAAAAGACAAATGTTAATACATTTTAAGCATAATCAAAGTGACATACAATATGCATGATATGGATGCATGATTATTCATTAATTTAACACTAATTACTAATTATTACAAACCGAAGGGCTTTAACAAAGCCAAAGGTAAATCTAAAGAACAAAAGACTTAGAAGAAAATGGAAGCCTAAAGGTCAATTGGACAATCCGGGGACACTTCTGCACATAAAGCAAGCAATTAGCAACATTCAGGAATCAAATAGCATAAATTAAATATCAATAATGTAAATTAGGCACCCAATTGCACAATTCTAGCTTCAATTTCTAAAATCAGGGATTAAATTGCATCACATAGTAAATAAAGTCCTAAAGCAGGGACCAAATTGCATTTAATCAGGAAATAAATCTGAAATCAGGGGCTAGGCCGCATAAATCAAAAGTAAAATTGTAAATCAGGGACAAAATTGAATCAATTAATAAACATTACCCTAACTCAGGTACTATATTGAAACGGAAACAAATACCGGTCTTTATATGAACTAATTAACACTCATAGGATTAAATTGCACAAATTAAGGGCTTGATTGAAAGAGATCAGAAACCTTACCTGAATTGGGTCGACCCGCGGGTTGCTGGTTGGATCAAGATCGGGTCCACGGATACTATATATATCAATCTTTCTTCTTCCTCTTCCAAACCTTGGAAACCCTAGCACCTCCCTTACAAGACAGCGCCAGCGTCCCACTTTCTTCAATTGCAGCGCCGTCTACTACCAAACCACCATCATTTTCCGTCGATCAAACCCTGCCAACACCTAAAGGAAACCCTCTTTCCTGAATCGTCTTTTTCAGTTTCAAAGCTTTCATTTTTTCTCTTCAAGCTTTCTTCCTCACTCAAACCCTAGCCGCCGCTTTCTCCTTTCCAACCCTAGTTGCAGCCTCGGGATTCTTCTCCCTTCGCCGTTAATGGTTGGATCTGAACTCAAACATCCCCAAAGGTCTCGCCTTTCATCCCTAATTTCATGACCCATGCCAAGAAAACACCCTTAATTGACACAAACCAGCCCCGACACTACCAGATTGAACTGAGGACGCCTAAAGCCGTACTAAGAGGCAAAAAGAAAGCAGAGGCAAGACGAACTCCATCAACCTGACACAACAGGTAACCACCTCCTTCTGGTTTGGTGCCCCTCTTCCTATCCAATCCTTGGTATTCTCTGCCAAAAAAGAAAGCTGTGCGTGTTGAACTCGGTGTGCGTGTGTTGTTTTCTAGATGAAAGGATGAGTGGGTTTTTGTGTGCATGAATCTGGGAATTTTTCCCAGTGTGTGTGTATGTGCTCAAAATCAAAAGGATTCCTTTTTTGCGTGTATTTGGTGATGATCTTTTTTAGAGTGGTCTGATTGAGCTAAAATTAACCCTATTTTTAAGGCTATTTTACTATGTTTTTGGACCTATTTATGCTTAAATATATGCTATTTTGATAATATTTGTGTTTTGAAATTGAGAAATTGTTATTTTTCACTATTTTTGGAGCTAATTTGATGACTTTTTACACAGATTGCAAAGCAATTTTGAGCATAGATTTGGAAGATTCGAAGTTCGTGTTTGAAGACTTATTGAAGATAATTTGAAGATTTGAAGACTTTGAAAAATTATTTCAAGAGCAAGAATTGAAGATTGGAGCTTAAATTGAGAAGAATTGAAGACAAGCCATGGATAAGCCTTTAAACTAAGGAATTTTGGATATTTTATATGGGAAAATATTCAGCCCATATAAGCCCATAATTGGAGTTAAAATCCCAATTAATGCCGCCTATATCCAAGGAGATATCCAATTCCCGCTTATTCCCGCTTCTAGTCCTAACAGGATTAGGATTCAGCGCAGTTTTGGTAGAAAAATCATAACTTTCTACTCATACCTCCGTTTTAGACCCATGAGTACTCGTTGGAAAGCTAACTCCGAGATCTACAACTTTCTTTTGAAGTCGAAGACCCAGTTCTGCCGCTTTCAAGCCCAAAAATGCTGTCGAATTCCCTGCACGAATCCAGAATTTTTCAGGATCCTATTTTGACTAGGATTTTGGTTCTAGGAAGACTTTTAATCTAACTTAGAGTCTAAGTTAGGCTCTAAACCGTCCTATACCTCTTTCCTACTTAGAATTGGATTTCCTAGGTTTATTTCCACTATAAATAGCCACCTCCTGTAACACAAATCACACACTACACATAATTCTCTTTAGATTTATTTTTCTCTTCTAGTTTTTAGGCAAGGGTGCCGCCACCCTCTCTAGCCATAGAGAGGTGCGGAAACCCTAGATTTTGCAAGGAGATTTCGCCCCCTTCTAGTTCTGAAAGTTTTCTTATGCCGCTCATGGATTTAGGAAAATCCATGAGTAGCTAAATTCTCAGTACTTCTAATCCTTTGGTGAATTCAATCAATTGATATAATGAGATTTTTGTGCTTATAATTTAGTATTTTATTTTTGATAGATAGCATGTTAAACACTGTTTTATTCCATGATCTTGATTTTTATTGATTTATGCGGCCGATAAAGCAATATTTTGAGAGATCTATTGCTAAGTCAGGCGGAACAGTTAACCCTTGAGTCTGATTGTTTGGTAGCGAATTGATGACGATCGATAGTCGCTCAATGGGTTTTGCATGCCAGTGATCAGATTTATCTGGTTGTTGTATGGTTTTACTAGTTAAGCATGTGTGAAAGAACTAATTAAATAGTTGATCTTAATGCTTTGTTGCTTGGTGAATCTTTAAGGCTTAACCGATAATTGATTTGTTAAGTTAATGAAAGGGGTAATTTAAGCTTTAACCGGTAATCTTATCTAAATAACATGTTAGGATTTTCCTAGGTCAGTTATCATCAAGGATTTAATACTGAATTCATCTTTTAAATCAAGGACCCATTATCAATTTGATTGTTTTCTACCATTGGAGAAGAAGTATGCTTTTAATTATGGCTGAAATCTCAATTTGGTACCAAATCTTTTCAGAAAATCCCCACTTAATACCAAACCTTTTATTTCGTCCAATTTAGTACCAAACGTTTTATTAATGGTTCAATTTAGTACTTTTTTAGGTTGAACTCAAAAAGTGCGATTCACGCTCCGTTAAGCCCTAATTCTGTTATCCTACGTGGCTTTTTTAAATATTTTTCATTATTTTAATTTGGTACCGAAATTTTCAACTATTTTAAAGGCCCACTTCTCTTTATAAAAAAACACAAACTTTCTTAAGTTTTTCTATTCCAAAAAGATCAAAAGCCCATTATTTCAAGAACACATGAAGAACAATGAAGAACATGAAGAACATTCAAACCCAAACCCAGAAACCATCCACCATTTTATACCGAATTTTTAATTTATAAATGAAATGAAATTTTTTTATTTTTAATTTCTTTCATTTCGTCTAATTAAATAAAAATAAAAACCATTCCTAAAACGTTACCAAATAGATTAGGAAACTTCTGGGCAACTCTTTCATTTTTTTCCCCTAAATCAACAGTAATTTTATTGCTCAACCTCAACCAACCAAATTAATTGAACTTACCAGAACCACATGGCATCAAAGCCAAAACAATTGCAATGTTCATATACTGAGTTCCCATATATTTGGTTAGGCAAAAAGAGTTTCAAGTTCCACTTGCAGACCCATTGATTTCCATTCCAAACATGAATATAGGTTTGCTTAAAGGAGATATAGAGCTAATAAAAGGAGAAATAATCAAAGCAAAAATAATGAGTGAGTAAAACAGAGATAAGATTTGCCTACAATAGCAGCAACAATGGCAATAAAGCAATCTTTCTCCTATCAAAAACACATAAAGGAGAAGTTTCATTTGAAACCCATTAGCGAATTATAAATATAAGAAAGAAGCCAAACACGGGGGACTAGATGAGTGTCACTACTGCTTTGGCTATTTCCTGCTTAACGATTTCTTCTTCACCGAATCAAACTTACATGCTTAGTGAGACTGTAGGCGCGATTAGGAGTCTCTGTCTATTTCCCTTTCGATTTCTTCTTCACCAAATCAAACTTAATATTCATCACTCCTGGCTGTCATGTATTTCGTGTGTAAGGCTTTTTTTTTAATCAATTTCCTTCGTCTTTTCGATTTCCCCTTTCTTTTCCGCTACCGACTTCAACTTATACCCAGTCGCGGCTCCGATTGTTTCTTGTTTTGGTTTGGTGTCATTTCTCATTGGTTAGGGTTTTGGTTTTGGATTTGGGAACTAGGGATTTCGGCGAAGGAAATTTGGGAATTTCAATCCACTGAGGTTTGATTTCTGGGTGGAAGATTTGATCAAATTTCAACAAATTTGGGAATTTCAGTTTTTTTTATGAGTTACTAATAATTTTTTATTTTAAGTTTTAAGTTTTAACTTCAAAAATTAACAATTTTTATTTTAAATTAATTAAATTCCACGTGGCTATAATTTTAATGCCACGTGGCTTTTTTCTTATTTAGACTTCATTTAACGCGCTACTAACAGCGGTGTATTTCACTCTCTGACGGGACCTGAAAAAAGTAGTAAATTGGACCATTAATAAAACATTTGGTACAAAATTGGACGAAATAAAAGGTTTGGTACTAAGTTAGGATTTTCTGAAAAGGTTTGGTACCAAATTGAGATTTCAGCCTTTTAATTATTGCTTTCTTTCTTAATTTTCATAGATTTAGATTTAATTTACTTTGCTTTGTTTTCTAGTTTAATTGCTTTCTTTTTAATTGTTATTCTTAACCCTCTGTTTTTACATATTGTTTTGAGAGATTTTTAAGGATTGTATTTTCGGATAAAGTCTATCGACCTTCTTTGTGGGATCGACCCCTACTTACCCTATTTACTTAGTTAGGATTTTGTGGGGATTATTTTTATGATTGCTGACGACCGATCATGGTCAGATGAGAGTATTGGTGTTCTTGGTGAGAGAATGTAGTGTATTCTTGTTAGAAAATGAAAGAATGTCTTTTTATTTTTTGTATCTGCCTGTGTCTAGAATTTTTGAGAAGAAGAGATTTTTTTTAAAAGGAGAAAACTGAGCGAGAAGATGAGGGTTGGTGTGTGCAGAGAGTGTGTCAAGAAAGAGAGGAAAGATCAACGTCTGGGAAAGAAAATGGGAAGAGTGTGAGAGGGAGAGACTTAGAGAGAGGCTGTGTGGAATTTTTTCTTGTGTGTAGAGTATGTGAAGAGTCTGTGGTTGTTGTGAGAGAGAGGGAAGATGAGAGCTAGGAAGATGAGAGTCTCTGTAGTGATTTTTCAATGAGAGAGCCTTCATCCTTATGTCCCCCCTCCCCCCTTTTGTGCTAACAGTTTTTTGTTTTTGGACTTTTTTGTGCAGGTGAATTGGCTAGCAACCAACCTGATAAGAGCAAGCTGGCTCCGATTTGAGGGGAAAAGGAACCTGGCCATTCCTTCTTTCAGATTCTGTTTTTGGCTAAAAAAAATGAGCTGGCAATGTGGGCGTATTTTGTGGTAAATTTCCCTCTGCCAATATGTGGGCAATTTGTTATGTTTGACCATTTTACTTCCCTGAATTGTGCATGAGTGCCTCACTTGCAATTTATCGTGGTTAATAATGAAATGATGATGATCTTTTGCTCCTTTGAATGCGCGTTATTTGTGTATCACTGTCTTGCCCTCATGTTTGCCATCTCTTGCCTTTAAGAACTTTTGCGTTTCCTGACTTTGAGTGTTGTCCTTATGCGCCATTGTTTTGCTGCAATGCTTATCTTGATGAGAAATCCCTGCATGAGATTGACTAGAGATGGATGATGGCCTGTTTCAGCTTTGAAATGTTGTTTACATGCCTTCCACTATAATTTTCAATTGTGGTCCTTTTGGGTTACACTATCTTGTTTTGTTTGATGTTGAGCCTTATATGTGACACTGCTTTTGAGCTTTCTCTGCTGTGATTGTTTCTTTACTGCCTTTTGCCCTAACATGTTGCCATGCGTTATTTGCCTTGTCTTTTGGATGTTAAAACCTATTGTTTTACTTAGAATGCCATAACATTTGGGTTCATATTTTGCTGGCTCCATTTGAGGTTGCATAAACACTTATTGCACTGCTTTTATCTTAGGTATATTCGGCAATTTTGGGGCCTTTTGAGGTTAGAAACTCATACTGAACCTCATGCCCAGCTTTGCCTAAAACAAAGGTCTCTTCGCCCAGGCCTTGACTTTGCCTTTATGTTTATTGCTCTTTGTTCTGTCTCGCTTCTTTGAGTGCAATCCTCTTGCTGCTGACGAATTATGTTGTGTTCCTTTAATGTCACCATTGACTTAGTCTTCTCTGTGTCAGCCCTTGCACACTCCCATGTACAGTCCTGCATAATGAGGTCTTCCAAAAGACCTTCGACGCACGGGTACATGACTTGTTTGATCACTCTTGCATGCTCCCTTAATTGTTTGTTTGTTTTTTTTTAAATTGGCATATCACCAATTGATGGTGCCTATGCCTTAAGCCTGGGGGATACATTTGTGTCTATTTCTGTTTTTTTTGTTGTGTAGAGCTCTATTCCAAATTCCACCAACGAAGTGCAGGCCCCCATGAGGAGAGAAAGAAAACAAGACCAAGCCTTGTTATTTTCTTTTCTATTCTCATTTGTAATAAGGAAAATTGTAAAGGATATTAATTCCCTTTTGTAAAGCCAATGTCCATTCAAAGGAAATTTATATTCAAGCTCAATTTCAATTTTAAAATATGGCCTTTTTCTATATTAATGAAACTAGTGTAATGCAATTACCTTAATTCTAAGATTCCACCAACTATGATACTACACTAAAAGGTTAACCCAAGTGCAAAGATGAAAACTGGCTTACCTAATAAATACAACTTTTCCATTTTTTTGTATTTTTTTTGTTTAATCAAAATGCCACTACTAAAATATCATATTATGCGAATGCCCAATTAGTCAAACATGAACCCGAATCAGGTTTAATCAAAAAAATGCTAACTTACTAATGATAACATACAAGAAATGTAAATATGCATATTGCAATATATTTTTTGGTTTTTCAAATGCAATATAGATGACTAAGAAATGAATTAGCTAATTTAAATTAAAAGTGAACCTAAAATGACCAAAATGCCCCTGATCATGAAAATGACCAAAATACCCCTGGATGTGCAAATGACTAAAATGTCCCTGGACGTGCAAATGACTAAAATGCCCCCTAGGTGACCCTAATGCCAATTAAGAAATAAATTGATTAAAATTGAAAGGATATGGACAAAAATGTGTGTCTACACTTCTGACACTGCATGGCCACATCAACTTGTATAGTAGCAGATTCGACCAACCAGACCGCGCCACGTGGCGCACACGCCAGCACGTTGACTTTGACCGAATCAGTTTTTTGCACTTCCAGACTGGTTCCTAAGGTTTTCAACCATCCTCTTCCCGATTTTGAGGTCCGATTTAGCCAATTCTTTCTCGCTTGTCATGCATCTATATTATGTCATACCTAACATGATAAAATTGCATAAATTGGCTAACATGATCATGCAAGTGCATCCTTTAAGCATGCCTACATGCATTTTATAATTTTTTTACGATAGTATAATATGAATAAATTGAGCTAATATGATCATACAAGAGCATCGTTTAAACATGCTTACATGTTTTATCATATTTTGATAATAGTATATGCCTAGTACTTATATATACATGCATTACTCAATTCCGATGATTGCATATGCTCTGACATATTAGAAAATTGTTGCTCCATGCTATGAGATAATATCATCGCTTATTTTCCTTTGACTACTACTCTATTTACTTGTGAAAATGCATTGGAGCCTTCTATTGATCATTCTTGGCCGTAAGACCCCATGACGAGCCGTAAGACCGGCAAGCATTGACTGATCGACCGTAAGACCCCCTGACAGGCTGTAAGACCGACGAGCATTGATCGAACGACAGTAACTCCCCCACTTGGGGCCAATAAGGCTGTGCGTTCTAATTGTTGGCAGTAAGTCCTCCACTGGGGGCCAATAAGGCCGACCGCCCTTGACGAGTAGTAAGACCGGATCAAAACCATTATCGGCAGTAACACCCCCTTGACGGGTAGTAAGACCGGATCAAGAGCTTTTTAAGGGTCCAGTGATACCGGCTGGCAGGCGGTGGAGGGCCGACCTCAACCAAGCACGGTCTCGGTTGGCAGGTGGTGGAGAGCCGACCTTGACCAAGCACGGATGAAGAGCCCTCTTAAGGGTTCAGAGATACCGGCTGGCAGGCAGTGGAGAGCCGAGCTTGACCAAGCACGGATGAAGAGCCCTCTTAAGGGTCCAAAGATACCGGCTGGCAGGCGGTGGAAAGCCGACCTTGACCAAGCACGGATGAAGAGCCCTCTTAAGGGTCCAGAGATACTAGCTGGCAGGCGGTGGAGAGCCGGCCTTGACCAAGCACGGATGTAGAACCCTCTTAAGGGTCCAGTGAGACCGGTTGGCAGGTGGTGGAGAGCTGACCTCGACCAAGCATGGCACCGACTAGTGAGTGATCGTTCCGACCGACCTCGACCGTAAGACCGACAATCATCATCAACAACGAAGAACCCTCTTAAGGGTCCAGTGGTTCTCACAAAATTCCATTGATGCTCTTTCTACCCAACCTGCCCGCCCGAGGTTTAATGAGGAGAATAGTCGTTTCGTTCGGTCACTGTATAACCGCCCTCACGGCTAGGGGGGCAATTGTTGTGCACCACCAAACTAGGCCCGAGGCCCACTTAGCACTTAAAACCCAAAAACCAACTAAAGGCCCAAGGCCTCACCTATAAAAGGTAATACCTAAGGTATGACCTCTCATTATGTTCAGTGTGTCATATGATATTCACTATGCTCTATGCTCACTATGTGATATCACATCTCCAACACACTCACAACACTGAAGTGGACATCACTGACTTGACCGTCGGAGGAGGTCCCCCCAAAACACCACATAGGAACCTCTTTCTAACGGTTGACTCTCTTGCAGGCTTCTCTCGAAGCTCGATCTCATGCCATGACATATTTTGGCATCAACAATACCAATACCAGAAAGATTCACCTTTGTTCTTCATTTAAGAGGTCTGTTGACATCAGATTTACTTGAACGTGAAGACATTTCCCTAAGCAACAATCTTGCCACACATATCAGCTTCCTCGACAATTCCAATAGTTTTACCGATAGCTAAAGAAACATTTTCATTCATACAATCCAAAGGCAAACCATGAATTTGTTCCCAAACTGAACAGCAATCGAAATCAATAGCTTCGGGACAATTAAGGCAACAAACTCATACAGGGCAATTAGAGCATGATTAAAACTCTATGGTTGCTGAAGTGGAAACCAATACCCCCCCCCCCCCCCAATTTCCTTTTATAGGATTTTTATGAATGTTTTAAGGAAAATTTATAGTATTCAAAATAGCATGATGAGCTCTCCCATGTTCATCGTTCTTCACTTTCACTCCAACCTCTTCCACTCCTTTCACCCTACCTTCTGCTCTCACTCAAACTCTCTCTTCTAGAGCCTCATGCTTCATGATTATGGAAGACGCCTCAATCTTCCTCACTAATAACAATAGTTATGAGACTGTAACAAACGCTTATTTCTTTTCTAGCATTGAATGCTTTGCTGCTACAGTTACAACTGCTACAACAAATGCAGCAGCAAAAATCTCCTACAAGGATTCTTTAACTCAAGGAAATTTGGGTAGTTTCATTAATGAAAACCACCAAAATGAGAGCATTGAGCACTCCATCTTGACTTCTAATCTGGATGCGGATTTTGATGATCAAATCATCAATATCACTCTAAGTTCTTCTGAAAGAGAGAGACTCAGTAAGAGATGGTCAAAATCTTTGATTATCAAGGTCTATGGAAAGAGAGTTGGCTTCAAGTTTCTTTCTTATAAGCTCAAACAAATCTGGAAGTTCAACAATTTTCCATCGATTGTGGATCTAAGTGAGGATTATTTCTTACTTAAATTTCAGAAAAATGAAGATTACAACTTTGTCTTGAAGGAAGGACCATGGTTCATTTGAGGGCACTTCCTGACCATTAGAAATTGGAGCCCAATTTCCAGCCCTCGGAGGCAACATTCTCTTCGGTCGTAGTGTGGGTTCGCCTGCCAGAGCTTCCAATTGAATTATTTGATGGTGAAATCCTCAAGAAAATTGGCCAAAGACTTGGAAAGCTCATCAAAATTGATAGTCACACACTAGCTGGAGAAAGAGGACGATACACTAGATTTTGTGTTCAAATCAATATGAACAAGCCTCTTGCAAAATCCATCATCATTGAGGGTCAGAAACAACCAGTTTCTTATGAAGGTATTTCTTCACTTTGTTTCCATTGTGGAAAACTAGTGCATAAGGAGGATTGTTGTCCAGAAAAGCAACCAATTCCTCCAACAAAGGAGACGCCTAAGGAAGATGAAAATTTCGGTCCATGTATGGTTGTTCAGAGCAAAAGGAACAAGAAGATGAACCAAGGGGAAAACTAATTTCAAACTCCCTCCAAAAGCAGTCTCCATCTTATGATGGTGACAAATCCTACACTGCTTTGGGGAAAAGCAATCAGAAGGTTGCCTCAAATAAGGCAAGCAACAAGAAGGTTGACTTTGCCCCCAGTAAAAATCAGCGCTTCAGTGAAGCACAAAAAGGGAAAGCTAAAACTCTTTACCAATCTACCCCCTCTTTTAAAAATAGCTGGAAGCCAAAAATTATCGAGACTGGTGAGTAGGGGTGTAATCAAGTCGAGCCGAGCCGAGTAGTGAGATACTCGAGCTCGAGCTCGACTAAAAAATCCGGGCTCGAGCTCGACCGAGCTTTCATTTCAATGCTCGAGCTCGAGCTCGTTGTTGAGTCGAGCTTAGTCGAGCTACTCGATTAGGCTCGACAAGATCACAACTCAATTTACATGAATCAACCGAAATCACAAGAATATGAAAAAGGTATTTAATTATTAATATTCAAATAAGCTTCACACCTCAAATGGATTTTATTGAAGAAATAAGAATCATCAAAATCGTTAGAAATTTCTCTTCGAAATTTTCTAAAATTTTCTACAAGTTCGTTTTGCACTTTTAATATTGTTCGAGATCTCAAGGTAGGATTTGCTACAAAGCAAAACTGAGTAAATCAAAACTAATAGTTTTAAATTTGCTGCAAAACCCAGAAAAAAAAAGAAAAAAAAAAGAAAAGATGAAGATATGGGGAATGTGCGTTAAATATCGAGACAATAGAAGGAAACAAATTAACTTGAGCAATAAAATAATCCAAAAGAGGTTTCTCCATAACAATTAACAAGAATGGAAACAAAAATGAAGAAAAAGAAGCAGTTAGATAACTTAGATCTATATTAGGCTATAAACAAAAAAAGGAAAAGATAAAACAAAAAAATAACAAATAAGAATAACCAGGGAACGCTTGAAATTAAGGAGCACTTGTAAAAATGGGGAGCTTAAGAAATTCTTTTAAAGAAAGGCATGAAAGTAGGGTAGAGCAAAGGTTTAATTGGAGGAAGAGAGAGCGGCGGCGGCCAATGTAAAAATAAGGAATGGAAAGAAGAAATTTAGGGTTAAAATTAAAAGGGATGAAATTACATAATTATTCGTTATATGAAAAAACCCATAAACAACCTATCTAAGGTCAACTTTGTAATTTCATTATAAATAAATATCCATTATTCGACTAGGCTCGATAAGGCTCAACGAGCCTTCGAGCCGAGTACTAAACTACTCGAGCTCGGCTCATTCGACTATTCGAATAGCTCGAGCTAGACTCGAGCTCGATTTCTTCGAGCCGAACTCGAGTATTTCTCGAGTCGAACCCGAGTAGCTCGCGAGTAGTATAGTATCATTTACACCCCTACTGGTGAGCCTTCCATGCTAGTCGAGAAACAGAGCCAAAAATCTCAGATACCATTTACATGCTTGATTTTGAATTTCTCTCAAATCGGCATAATCGAAGTCCTCCTTTTATGGGACAATGCCCAAACCTCTCTCTTTTTTTTCCAAAGTGTTTTCCCCTGCCCAAGTTTTGAAAATACTGGAAACAATGTTGAGCAACGCCCTCCGTCGGAGCAACTACAGAGCTCACCGTCAACCCCATGCCTGATCATCGGTGAGACGGATCCAAGCTGCGAGAAATCAAGAAACCAATCGACTGAACGCTTAACTCCGAGAACTGTCAGTCTCGAAGGAATCTTGGGAACCACCCACGCGAGTAAACCCGAGGCTGAACTCATCAGCAAACTCGACGAATCAAGTCTTTGCCTTTAATGCCCAGAGACAAGAAAACCCAACTCAAATGTGGTACCAGCACAGGAGGAGGAGTTAGAGAGCAGCATTCTAGTGATGATTACCCCTTTCGAAATTCCGATGGACTGGGAATTGAGAACCACTTTCTCTTGGGGAAACTGGTGGAAGGACCACAAGTGGGACATTCCAATTTGGCTGATGCTTCTGGAATTTAATCGTCTCCATGTGGGAGCACACGAGTACAGATAGACAGCAGCAAGTTAATAGCTTACAAGCTAGCAGTGAGCCCAAGTGCCAATCCCTGCCGCGTCTACGCACGATCCTCGCGAGTGCACGGGGAGCTGGACAAAAGGATGCACAAGGTGGATGTCTACTCGCCACTGACTCTCAGACAGACAACACAAGACTAGCATCAAAGGTACGACATAAGGAGGCCAAACCAAGAAAGATATCCACAAGATCGACAATCAAACATGACAATGATAGTCTGGAATTGTAGAGGGGCTCGGCACCCAGAATTCAGCCGTACGGTCAGGGACTTAGTCAGAATTTATAGTCCTGACATGATGATTATTACTGAAACAAAGGCTAGAATCAGTGAAGCACACAATATTGTGGACAGGCTTCCCTATGATGGGCACTTGGACTCAACTACCATTGGTTATAAAAGGTGGAATTTGTCTTCTTTGGCGTATGGATAAGTTGGATATTGAGCTTCTTGGATCAACAGAACAAGAAATTCATGCAACTGTTAAGGTTAGATCTTCAAACCTTTCTTTGTTAATTTCTGCTATTTACGCTAGTCCAGGTTTTAGAGAAAGAAAAATTCTTTGGGAAAATCTTAAAATCGTGTCTGAATCTCATGATATGCCTTGGCTCTTGATTGGTGATTTTAATGAGATTATTGACTCAAATGATAAAAAAGGTGGTGCTCCCCTATCCCTTTATAGATCTTCTATGTTTGTAGATTATTTAAATAGCTGTAATGTTACTGACTTAGGTTTCAATGGCCCTAAATTCACCTGGACAAATAAGAGAAATATTAGAAATTTGATCCAAGAAAGACTTGATAGGGCTTTTGCAAATCCCAAATGGAGATTGATGTTCCCTGATGCTTCTGTTAGTCACTTACCCCGCATTCATTCTGACTATTGCCCCTTGCTTATAAATCTTGATCATAGGTTGTCTCTAGGGGGAGAGAAACCTTTTTAGATTTCAAAAGATGTGGCTTAACCACCCTGTTTTCATAGTCTTGTCACTGGTATTTGGAATGGTAGTAGTGATAATTTAGACAGCACGTTGTCTTTTCTCAAAGATCATCTTAGTTCATGGAATAAGTTTACCTCTGGCAATGTTTTTAAGAGAAAGAAAAAAGTGCTTGCAAGAATCAAAAGTACAAAAATTGCTCTTCAAAACGATCCTTCCCAATTTTTATTAGATCTTCATAAGACACTCCAAGCTGAGTATAAACAAATTCTTAGAGATGAAGAAGATCTTTGGGTGATGAAGTCAAGGGTGGATTGGTTGTTGAACGTTGATAGCAATACTGCCTTCTTCCACGTTTCTGCTATTGTTAGGAGAAGTTTTAATAAAATTGTGAGATTTAAAAATTGTGATGATTTTTGGATTGATAATCCAAGTGATTTAAAAGATTTTATCTCTTCGCACTTTCAGTCTCTGTTTACTTCTTCCCTTGTCTCTGCTCCTTTGAATTTTTCTATTGGTCCCTTAATTATTGCATCTCTTTCGGAAGATGACAAGTCTTCCCTTCTTACTCCCATCTTGGATTTTGAAATCGAGCATATTGTTTGGTCTTTTAAACCTTTTAAAGCTTCAGGGCCAGATGGCCTTCATCCTGGTTTCTATCAACATTTTTGGCCTATTGTCAAAGAAAAATTATGTGCTTCTATCAGATCCATTTTTACTTCTTGGGAGATGCCTTCTGAGTTTCCCTTCTTTCTTGATCCCAAAAATTTCAAACCTAGAGAAAATTGATCAATTTCGACCCATTAGTCTCTGCAATTTCCCTTACAAGGTTGTGACTAAACTGCTGGTTATTAGACTCAGACCCTTCCTAAATGATCTCATTTCTCCTTATCAAGCCAGTTTCCTTCCTAGAAGAACAGTGGTTGATAATGTTATCCTTGCACAGGAAATTATTTCTTCTTTCAGTCGTAAGAAGGGAAAAGTTGGATTTATGGCCATTAAATTGGACTTAGAGAAAGCTTTTGATAGGTTAGAATGGAGTTTTGTTAGGAAAGTCCCCCCCTTCTTTAACTTTCCCATTGAATGGATTAATCTCATCATGAGCTGTCTCACAAACTCCAAAATCTCTGTTCTTGTTAATGGAACCCAATTGGATTTTTTCTCTCCTTCGAAGGGTATTCGGCAAGGTGATCTCACCTTACATCTTCATCTTGTGTATGGAATTCCTAACACTTAAGATCAATGAAGCTTGCTCAAATAGAGAGTGGAAACCTGTTAAAAGTTCTAGGAACAGTCCTGAATTCTCACATCTAATCTTTGCAGATGACATTTTCTTATTTGGGAAAGTGGACACTAAGACAGTTAAGGCCATGCGTGATACACTTGAATCCTTTTGTGTTAAGTCTGGCCAAAGAATCAGTTTGGTAAAATCTAAAGTCTTTTTTTCTCCAAACACTTGCTCAGATGACAAGGATCATCTACTACAAATTCTAGGCATTCAGGAAACTGTCAATCTTGGTAGGTACCTAGGATATCCCCTCCATGTGAGCAGGATAAAAAAAGACGATTACCTTTTCACTATTGCGAAAATGAGAAGAAAGCTAGCTGGTTGGAAATCTAGACTTCTTTCTACTGCAGGTAGGTTAGTTTTCACCAAGTTTGTGTTAGAAACCATTCCTGCATTTTCCATGCAATGCAGAGCCTTACCTGCCTCAATCCTTCAAGAAATTGATAAAATTTGCAGAAAATTTTTTATGGGGTGATAATGATTCTGTTAGAAAAATTCATCTCCTCAATTGGCAAGAGGTCACCAAGCCGAAAAGTATAGGGGGTTTAGGTGTAATGGATGCGAAATCTTTTAACCAAGTCTATCTTTGTAGATTGGTTTGGAACTTTCGTACAAAACCTGACACACTTTGGGCTAAAACTTTATATGCCACTTATGGCATTGACCTTAACATCAGAAGATCTTATGCTTCACCTACTTGGCGAACAATGGCTAGGGTTAATCCTATTGTTGAATTAGGAACAGGTAAAGCCATCTTTAATGGTTGTACTACTTCTTTCTGGTTCGATGCTTGGACCCCTCTTGGACCACTTAGATCTTTTCTTCAAGGCCCCTTTAATTTTGGTGAAGAATTTCTTACTGTGAATCAATTTTTCTCTAATCATAATCTGATCTCATTTCCTCTTCCTCCCTTCTGTCTTGATGTTTTACTTACCATCCTATTTCAACCTTAAAGTCTTAACAATGATCTTTTCTTTTGGAATGCTTCAAATGATGGTAATTTCTCCCTACAGTCTGCTTATAATTTGAATAGAGGTCTTGATATCTCAATCGACACTCACTCTTGGATCTGGAAACTCAAGTGTCTTCCTAAGCTCATCTTTTTTATCTGGCAATGTTTCTTGGAAATCTTGCCTTCTAAAGCTCTGCTGCTTCATAGGGTCTGTCCTTTGACATCACCTTCACCCTGTGTTGTTCCTCTCCGGAAGATGTGAAACATCTTTTTATGGCTTGTCCAATTGTTCAAAGTTTATGGAACTGTATTGGAGTTTCTATTGATCTTTTCTCTGTCTTTTCCGACCTGGTTAAGGAAAATTGTTACTGTTAAAGTCCACATCTTCCTTCCATTCGGTTCCCCAAGGTCTTCTCAACATTCATATGCTTTGGGAAATTTGGCTTTGGCGAAATAACGAAAACTTCAGAGTTGGGACTGCCTCTTCCACTTCTAATCAGGTTCTACACAAAGCCATTAGCAAAGCAACAAATTTTTTGCTTTGAACTCTACCACCAAAAACAGAACTCCAAATTTTGTCCTTGTTAAATGGACACCACCAGATCATGGGTGGATTAAGCTGAATTGTGATGGATCTCCCTAGGAAATCCAGGGAAAGTAGGGGCACGTTCCTTGTTAAGGGATGAGGATGGAAACTGGATTAGAGGTACTGTTAGGCACTTAGGTCGAGCTACAAACTTCACTTCAGAATGTTGGGCAATTCGAGATGGCCTTTCTATGGCACTTTCTCTAAATATTAGAAACATTATTGTCGAAATTGATGCCATTGTGGTCATTGCTGCTGTTACTTCTTCATCCATCTCTAACTTTAGAAATGCACCTTTAATGATTGAATGCAGGTCATTGCTCAAGGAATTTGAAGGTATCAAGATCCAACATATTTACCGGGAGGGAAATAGTTGTGCTGATGCACTTGGTCGTTATGGTAGCAACATGATTTGTGATGACCTATTGGAGGCTTCTATCTCTTTTGTTAATCCTCCTATTTTTGTATGTGATTTATTGCTGCTTGATGCAGCTGGACAACTTGTATTTCGCACTAAAACTTAATTTATAATAGTTACTGTTTCCGACCAAAAACAAATACCCCCCCCCCCCAACACCCCCAAGAAACATGAATAGTTTATCACCCGAAATATGCAATCCGCCTGTTAACTTCCAAATTTTGTACAGAACTAAACAAATCTATCCACATTAAATTAAAAATTGTCCAAAGATCATCCAAACCATCCACCATAATTAGAAATAAAAACAGACTTTAAAATATGAAAAAAAAACTTGCATAAAAGAAGACAAAACACTGTTATAAAAAAAAAAAAAAAAGACAAACACTCTCAGAAACTCACTGAAATTGCTTATTATTATTATTTTTGGCCAAAACTGAAATTGCTTAGAGCATGTGCAACGAATGCACCAAAACACCAAAATGGTGTTAAAAGTTAAAAAAATCAACTCCAACGAAGGCACCATTTTGAGAGAATCGAGAACACCAAAATGGTGTTTGCTACAGTAGGTAGCAACACCAAATTTTTTTTAATGTTCTTTTCATATTTTTTAAGTTTAAATACTTAAAATGAAATGATAAAAAAAATATCATTAGAAATGTCTCATTGAAATCTTTAAAATGAGATGCATATTGAATATATTTTGAAATATATTTTTAAAAATTATATATATAAATATTTTTTTATTGTAAAAGTTTAATAAGATAATAGTATAAATGGTGTTTTGGTGTGAAACACATTGGAGTGAAAAAATATTTGGTGTAAGCATATTCCAAAGAGATTCCATTTTAACACTAAAATGGTGCAAAAAATAGTGTTATACATTGTACATGCTCTTATAGAGTCTCCTAAACTACGGTGAGTATTTTTGGGCAAAAAAAACTACGGTGAGTATTTGATAATTTTTATTTTACCAAATCCAAAATAGAAATTTCTCCAAACATATTGGAAAAGAAAAGACTATGGATTTTGTTGCTGACGTGTTGGATTAACATTGGCGGTTGAACCTCCTCACTCCTGAGTAATAAGAAGTCAAACTGTAAGAAAAAAAATTAATTAGAAAAAAAAAGTGAAAAAAAACAAGAAAAAAGCGAAAACCCTATTCTGTTTCCTTCTATCTCTCTGTTCCACTGTTAGTAGCCGTTGCCTCCCGCTCCGTCGGCGCAGCTATTCAAACATCATTTTCTACTGCTTCTATTGTTGCTTTCTGAGACTCTCAGTGATAATGTTCTTATCTTGAGGTAAGTTTAACTTAGTTTCATTGTGCTTCTTGTTAATTTCTCTATCAAATAAATCCTTTTCTTTTGGGTACCTCTTATTGAGGAATCAAAATTGTTATTTTAAGCCCAATTCATATATTTTGTAATTACTAGACCCAATATATGTAACAACTGGAGATCAGTTTTGAAATTATGCTTTGAATGAAATAGTACCCAATTTTTGGATCTCACTTCTTCTTCTCAATTCTCACTACAAGAATCATGACACTTAGTGACAACGTCTTTGTGACACTCAATTTTTTCGTCACAAATATTGTGGTTTTTGTGACAAAAAATTAGTTCGACACAATTGTTGGAATAAATTGTGACGACTTACTGTCTCGTCACTATTATTATGGTAATTGTGACAAGTAAGTGTCAGTCACAAGTATATTGTCACTAATGATATGTTAATAGTGACGACAAATACGTTGTCACTATACAATTGTCACTAATAGCATTCCCAAATTGGCGCCTAAACAATTTTGGCGGGAATAGATTTAATTGTGATGAAAATATCTTCGTCACAATTATATTGTCACTAATGATATGTTAGTAGTGACGACAAATACTTTGTCACTATACAATTGTCACTAATAGCTTTCCCAAATTGGCGCCTAAACAATTTTGGCGGGTATAGATGCAATTGTGACTAAAATATCTTCGTCACAATTATTTTTCAATAATTGTGACAAAAATGTTGCTTGTCACTTTAACATTTATTAGTTGTGATGAACATTGTCGTCAATATAACATTCAACAAGATAATGTCGACCACAAGTCGTCACAATAAGAAATTTACACTATGGTCACAATTGTTCAAATTAATTGTGATAAAAAAAATTTGTCACAAAAATTATTTACTAAATTTGACAAACCATGTCGTCACTGTTAATCAAATTAATTTATGTCGACCACATTTGTCACAATAGCAACTTTCCACTTTGGTCACTACTGTTTAAAATAATTATGGGAAAAATTTGTCACAAAAAAACATGTACTATTTGTGATAAAACATGTTGTCATTACAAATTCAACAAGTTTATGTCGATAACATCTTGTCATAATAACGAGTTTTCATTATGGTCACTACTATTCAAAATGTTTATGGCTAATAAATATATTTTGTCACAAAAACTAATATACTAATTGTGACAAAACTTGTCATCACTATAAATTCATTGAGAATTTTTAGGACACTTAATCATTTATTAGTAGTGACTAGATTCTAGTTATAACAAAATGAGTCCAATCGAATGGTTAGGTTGGGCTTAATTTGAATTTCGATTAATTTGAATTTAATATTAAATATTAAAATATTTAAAAGTGCATCCCAATTTAAAATTCAAATTAATGAAATATTTAATTTGGACGGGTTTGAAAATTCTTGTCTTGGCGCACATGAACTAAACAAAAAAAAACTTTGACAATTTCCAAAACAATAACAAAATCCAATATTACACACTATAAATAGTAAAACCCATAACTTATATTATATTATTTGATAAACCTGTAGATATGTTCTAAATATAACTTTAAAACTTCATTAATTAAAAGAGTACAATAATTATATATTTAAAATAGACTAATAAAAAACTTGTAACACTATATTAAGTAAAAGTCTCCACCTAAACTTTATAAGAAAATGTAATGTCAAAAAATGTCAAAAAAAACTTTATAAGAAAATGTAATGTCAAAAATGTCAAAAAAACTTTATAAGAAAATGTAAGTTCGATGCTCAATCATCATCATGATCATCACTTGACTTGTTCTCTCTTACTGGATTTATCCCATCGTCATAATCATCGGTAAACATAGATTCATCATCATCTGTTTCATCACCATCTTCTTCTTCGACACCTCTGATATTAATATTTACCGAATTTCCTTCAACAACTGTAGTAGCTAAATCAGATCTGTCCAAAGATACCATATCATCATCACCTTCAAAAGTAGATTCATTAACAGTAAAGCCAAAATCTTCATTTACTTGGCATGGCTCATCTCGATCATCATCATGATCATCATCATCAGGAAGATCAAACAAATCACGAGGTTTTGTCTTCACAACAACCATCCAATTGGGCTCTTTAATATCTTTTACATAGTAAACTTGTTCAGCTTGAGAAGCTAAAACATATGGTTCATCAGTTTTCAACTTCTTTTTAACATTGACCATAGGAAAACCAAACTTGTCAACCTTATATCCACTTTTATGATACACATCCCACCAATCACCCTTAAATAAAATGACCTTATTTTCCCTATTTTCCCCAGGATAATTCAATTCCATGATCTCTGTTAATACACCAAAATAATCCAAATTACCTGTACTATCATCTCCTTTCACATAAATTCCACTATTTTGTGATTTCAGTTGCAACTCTCTATTTCGAGTGTTAAACCTCCAACCATTCAGAAGAATGCTTTTGTAGCGATGAACTCGCTTATCAAGACCACGAGCTAAATCCAATAATTGGTCATTAACCAACTCACTCCCTTCATTATGCAATGTAATGGCCTATGATGAAAAATATTGGACATTTAACATTTAAGTTATATAAATAAAATAAATAAAAAATAATTAATAAATGTTATACGTAAAACTATATCTATATTACTTACATATTTCTCGAACCACTGAGGAAATTCTATGCGATGTCTTCTTTCTATGTTTCTAGGATCTGCCATCTTAAGCTCTTCTTTATGTTTCCTTCATAATGAAAAATAAATTAAGTATAAGTACATATTTACAAAACGTAATTATAATAAACAACATGCATAAAGGACTAATTACAAAATTTAGAAACTTACTCAACAAAATTTCTGATTTCTTCACAATTTTCTAAGACATACATCCTAGCTTGAGCCCATTCAGATAAAGACAACTCTTCATACGTGTTTCCAAGTAAAGGCTTACCAACTTTTGAAAAAACTTGCAACCCTAAATTACAACGATCATCACTTCCCTCATAATTGCTTCCAACACGATTCAACCTAGTTTCAGTTTTATCTAAATATCTTGAACAAAAATTCACACATTCTTCAACAATGTATGCTTCAGCAATTGATCCTTCAGGACGAGCCTTATTCCTCACATATGATTTAAGCCTGCGCAAATATCGCTCCACAGCGTACATCCAACGGAATTGTACCGGCCCAGCATGTTTAGCCTCGGTCACAAGATGAATTGTTAAATGCACCATTATGTCGAAAAATGAGGGAGGAAATATCTTCTCTAACATACAAAGTGTCAAGGGTATTGCTTTCTCAAGCCTCTCTAAATCATCAAAGCACATGACTTTAGAGCATAACTCTCTAAAGTAAGTACCAAGCTCAATTAATGCTTCGCTTACCTCTTTACTCAGCAAACCACGAATAGCCAAAGGGAGATAGCGATGCAAAAATACATGGCAATCATGGCACTTCATCCCAAAAATCTTGCCTTCAATAATCTTCACACATCGGGAAATGTTGGAAGAATAGCCATCTAGAACTTTTAAATCGCTTAAAAATTCACAGAATAATCGTTTTTCTTCTTTAGACATCGTATAGCATGCCGGGTGAATCACATACTTACCATCAGTTGTGGAGGTTGCATGAAGCTCAGGTCGTATACCCATAGCTTCTAAATCAGATCGCGTATTGATAGTATCTTTCGTTTTCCCATCAATGTCCAACAAAGTTCCTACTATGTTCTCACACATTTTTTTCAATGTGCATGACATCCAAATTATGTCTTAATTTAAGTGAGCTCCAGTATGGGAGTTCGAAAAAGATACTCTTTTTCCTCCAATTTCCAAGCAATTGATCATCTCCACGCTTTCTTTTCCTTGGAAGCTTTCCAAATTTGACCTGATTAAGGAAGAAATAAAGTAAGCTAAAATAAATAAAATAGACTGGAAACAACATGCATGAATAGTACTATTGAATTTGAGACCAATAGTAAAATGAACCTTCAATACATATACACATATCATGCTTTTATATATACGGTACAATTGGATAAGCATCATTGAAGATTAAATATATACCTTAAGTCAAGTCAATCAAGCTTTAACAATGTAGCGTCAATGATTTACCCATAAACAATTGGTTTTAGAGACTTAGATCAAGTTAACGTAAGATTTTTCCACAGTTTAAACTCCAACTAATTAGTTCAAATGAGGGCATATTTCTAAGAGTTTACTGCTAATAACTATTACTTTCCTATTGACTTTGGCTTACATATTCCATTTTTTTTATGATAGTTCAAATGAGGGCATTTTTTAAATATTTCTAGTAAATTATTATGATTGAAACCTTGGTGGACTGGAGACATTTCATTTATTTTTTGATTTCTTTATTTCTTTTTTAATCTTTTTAATTGATGATTTTTATGAAAGGTGGATTTTTATGATTGTTATGTTCCTTCCTAATAATATAATATTGCATCTTTTATTTTTTTTTATATTTTGTTTATAGATACAACAATGGTTCATGGGGACTCTGTTGAACATTTAGAAATCCAAACCAATGCAACTGAGCAATCCATTGTTGCTGCTCAAGCATCAGGGGAAGCAAGTGGACAAGGTAACCTGTTTATTGATTGAAATTAATCATTCATCATCAGCTATATATATACTATAGGATGGGTTGTTGCTTTAAATTAAATTAAAAAAGTAGAATATTTTATCTTTTTATTCTACTGTTGGAAATATATATTATTGTAGAGAAAAACAAAACCTATTAAATTAGGTACTCAAAATATATACTATGACTGCTGCCTATAATTTATTCCAAAGGTAATATGTTATTTCTTATATTATTGTTTTATTTCATTAATCTTGTTTTTCATATTACATATTTATTAACTTGTTTTTATTTATTAATAGCAAATATCCAACACAAAAAACGAGGACAAGGACCCACAATTAATTAAAAGTTGGCAAAAAAGAAAGCAAAAGGACAAGCACTTGATATTCAATTCCCTCCACCTTTTTACAAAGTGTGTGGTAAACATGCAAAATTATTCAAGTTTGAAGTTTCATACTGCATCAGGCCAAGTGCACCACTCCAGGCCATCAAATGGAAAATGGTCCCTGAAGATAATAAGAAGGCAATTTGGACGAGTTTAAAGGTAAAAGTATAAATTTTAATTCATTTAGGTTTTTAATTTAAATATTTTTATACATTGATTACTAATTTGGATTTATTTTATATTCATTTTAGAATAAATTTAACTTGTCACCTGAGGTGCAAGTTTATGCCATGGAACAAGTTTAGAGTCAATACAAGAATCGCCAATACAACTTGCTCCAAAAGTATCTCAAGAGCAAGGATTGTCCTGATGATGTTGCTGAAGCTAATTGGCAATGGTTAATTGTCAATAAATGGGAGACAGAAGGTTTTAAGGTAATATTTGAATTATGTAAATAATTTTACCTTTTTAGTTAATTTGTTATTAATAATTAGTTTTCATATTCTTACAGGATCAAAGTTCAAGAAACGAAACAAATAGGGAGAAACAAGAGATGAAATTAGTCGTTGGAACGAAGTCATCCTGCCAACATGCATTTGAGATGGTAAGTCGTATTTCATTAACTTTGAAATGTTAATTCAATAGTTTTTTTTCCTACAAACATTAAATTAATAATTATATGTTTATTGCTTTCTTTTTTTTCCAGAAAGAAAAAGATTCTCCAGTTTGGCCAAGTGCTGCTGAGGTTTGGAAGAAAACACGGACGAAAAAACATGGAACTTGGGCAGTTTCGAATGGAGAAGAAGTAATGGTAAGAATTATAAATAAATCTTATTACTTTTACTTTAAACAAAAAACTATTATTTTTACAATATCAAATTAATTTACTATCTTTTTATTTCAATGTGCAGATTAGACTTCAAGAAGAGGAAGAGAAAAATAAGGAACAGATTGCCTCTGCAGCTATACCAATGGTGGAAAACTTCGGCCTTGTCTTGGGTAAAAAGCGGAATTACACGCGTGGGCTAGGTTTCAAAGGGATGACATCTGCTACTGAAGAACGAACTAGGTTACTTGCTGAAAATGAAGCTTCCAAGAAGCGTGCAGATGATCTGGATGTTGAAGTTGTGAAGCTGAATGAAATCACGCAAAGGCAAAATGAGCAGATTCAAGCTCAACAAGATGCTCTTGAAAGGCAAGACCGCCAAGTGAGGAAATTATCTGCTGCACTTGAACAATTGGTTAAAAGTGGAGTACTTTCCTCTACTGATGAGGTATGAGAATTTGATTTTAACTATTATAATTAACTTTCAAAAATTATTCTACTAACGTGTTATATTAACTAATCAATGTCTTTTCATTTGTTTTGTAGGAAGTTGATGCATAGTGACAATTAATTGGCGCTATCTATGGAATGGAGTTCTACTTTGATTTGATCACGTGTCTTTTTAATTTTTATTGGGTTCAAAAACATTTATTGCTTTGAGAAACATTTTATTTTTGCTAGTAGTTGAATTATTTGGTTATATTTGACTTTTTAATTGAATTATTTGGTTATATCACATATATTTAAAATTCCGTAATTTTTATTTATTTTTTATAAATTAAGTTGTTGGTGACCACATAAGCCTTTTGTCACAATTTGTATTTAATAGGTAAAAATAAAAAATTATTTTGCCACTCATACATAATGGATAATTCAATTTGTGACGATATTATAATCATTTGTGACAATAATTACTGTAACATATAATATTAATATTTGTGTCGACATTAATCAACCACTAATACAATTAGATTACTAGATTATTTTTATTATCTGTGACACTAAATAAAAGCATTAGTGACAATGATTTTCGTAACATTTAATTTTAATATTTGTGACAAAATGAGTTGGACATAAATTCATAAAATATTATTGACAAAAATAGTTGTCACTACTAATATTGACATTAGTGACAACATTTCTTGCCACTATTTCAACAAAAGCTAGTGACGATATGATGGTCACAAATGCATATATCAAATATGACCATTCCTTTCGTCACTATTATCAATAATTATAGTTTCAAAAAATGTCGTCACACAAGAGTAAGTATAATGACAACTTATATAGTCACTATTAGGGTTCCTTGTGTCGACATAACCGCCATTAATAGGTACAGCTATTGTGTCGATCCCTTTTGTCACTATTATCAATAATTATAGTGTCAAAAAGGTCGTCACAAAAGATTACGTATAATGACAACTTATATTGTCACTCTTACTGTTTCTTGTGTCGACATAATTGTCATTATTAGATACAGTTTTTCTGTCGATGATGTCGTCACAACAAATAAACGTTTAATGACGACTTATACAGTCACTATTACTATGTTCTGTGTCGAAATCTTTGTCACAAAAGAATAACTTTATTGTGACGACATATCCTTGTCACAATTGTTAGATATTTCAGTGTCAACAAATTTGTCACAAATATATAGTGTACTTGTGATGAATATAAAAGTCGTCACAATTGTAGTAGTGATGGAGTTTATAGTGACGGTAGGTGACGACTCGAAAATTTCGTCACTGTTAGTTATAGTGACCGAATTTTGTATTTTAGTGACGACATTTACCATCACTGAAAGCATATTTTCTTGTAGTGCTCTTTCCCCTTCCCTCTGAACTCTTCCATTCACAATTTTAGGTCGTGACATAGTTACACAATCTTTGTTTATGGCGATCTTCTTTTTCCTTCGGTGTCTGCGTATTCATTTAACTTCAATTTCTCTTTTGCAGCCAATTTGTTGGCTATTAATGTTGTAATTAGATGGATGGTGAAGCATTTGGCTTTGGGTGTCTTCCTCTTTTTCCAATTCTATTTTCGAGACTTCATCAGTGGCAGGACAATTTTACCATGAATTTAATGATGATTCTAATGCTGATTTCCTTGAATTTCATTAGAAAAAAAACGCAAGCAAAACAAAAGAAAGAAGAATTGAAGGCTCAAGAGAGTAAAATATTAAAGTTCGATAATATTACTAATTTGTAATTTTGAAAAAAACTGGAAGTATTTATATTCGGATGATTATACAATACATTGTCAATGTAAAGTTTAGACTCTACACCACAAGTTGTCAATCTAAAGTTTAGACTTCACAAGCGGGTTAAGGTGTTGACACATACCCGATTTTTTAATTAATTTTGTATTAATTATTAAAACAATTCCCTAAAGGACACATGTCAACCCTTAAACCCGCATTTATAGTCTGCTAAACTCCACTGACGGTGTTCTTTGACGACGTGGCAACTTTTGTTGCATTGACAGTGTATAGGATCTACTCACTGATAGTGCATCAAATATTCACCCATATATTTAATTTATTATTCTTCTTCTTTTTTTAAAGACTTTATTCTTCTTCTTTATATTGCCTTAACAACTACATTAAAGCTCAAAGTTTAGTTACTGATTAATAATATATAGTTTTTTGTCAAAATAAATAAATAAACGTAGCCGATAACTGATACCTGATAGAGAAGTTATGAGTAAAAACTGAAATCGTTGTTTGTCATACTTATTCTCCATTGATGTCTTTGTAATCAAACAAAATAAGCAGATAATCTTAAGAAAAGACTCACTTCCGCATTGTATATGATATAGTCACATGTGAATATTTCTAAAATCAACGGATAGGGAATTAATTAATTTGTTGCACCTTTAGAAAAAAAAAGGTGAAATTACCAAAAACATGTTCAGAGTTTAATTGTGAAGGAGCAATAAGGGTCCGTTTGGTAAGAAGGAAGGAAAGTGTAAGGAAGGAAATTTCATCAATCCAAGTGTTCAGCTACAAAGTACCATGTATGGTTGTGCATCACAACCATTGAATTGAGCAAATTTCCTTCCTCACCCCTTTCTTTCCTTCCTACCAAACGGAGGCACAATTAAAGACTGAAAATAATTTGGGAATGGTGGAAGGCAATATTCCTAGAGGAACTGTAAATAAAGTTATACTATATTTTATATTTTCCAAATATGAATAATAATACTATTAATAATAAGTATGTAATATTAATAATAATAATAATAATAATACTCTCAAATTTTAAACCTCAAGGCTCATATTTGTTACACTCAAAATTTTAAAGTATAATTAATGTTTTAAAATTAAATTATTAAGAAACCTTATAATTACGGCCAAAAAAAAAGAAACCTTATAATTAAATATATGAGAACATTAATATATTGAGGTCTTTTTAAGAGGTACAAGTAAAATTAGAAAGCAAATAACTCAAGAACAAAAATTAGAAAGCATAGCCTTTTACAATATTTTTCCGAAACTTGAAAGCATATCAAATATGTAATTATCCAGCAAAACTTTGAAGATGATAAAAGGAGAAAGTCGGGGTAGGAAGCTATGAAGTGGAAGGAAAGTCCGCTAGAAGATGATCTAATGCACATATTTTCCCAATAAACAATGAGGAAGATGTAATGACGTAATTGACACTACATAGAAATCAGTCTGACAATCAAACCAAATTTTCATAAAAAGGTTATCAAAATTTCTTAGGGAGGTTAACAAAATTTCATACAAAGGTTATCGATATTTTATAGTGTGGTTATCAAAATTTCATAAGAAGGTTAACAGAATTTCATATGGAGGAAGGTTATCAAAATTTGTGCTTATTAAAATTTACTAAGGAGGTTAACAAAATTTCATAGGGAGGTTATAAAAATTTTATGGAGAGGTTATCACAATTATATAGAAAGGATACCGTGGTTTCATTCTCATAGGGAGGTTATCTAAATTTCATGGTGTGATTATCAAAATTTTATGAGGTTATCAAAATTTTATAAGGAGATTATCAAAACTTCACAATGAGGTTATCAAAATTTCATAGTGTGTTTATTAAAATTTCACCATGTGGTTATCAAATTTTCACAGGGAGGTTATCGAAATTTCGTAATGAGGTTATCAAATTTTCACAGTGTGGTTATCAATATTTCAACGTTGGAGCATGAAAACAACTATCAGAATGACATATAAACATATTGAAAAATTAGTACAAATTAGATTTCCCTCCACTACATTTTAATAGAGTTTATTGAAAAGTGGACTCGCCAAATAAAGTTTTATAAGAAGTCTAAAACCTCAAAATCACGATATCACATTTGTGCGAAAAAAACGTTGTTCTCGGTAAAACGCACATTCAAACTACAATATTTGTGAAACCAACGCTCAAATGCGTGTTTCAGAGTGATTGAGCTCATGGAAAAGTGTGCTTACCAAAAAAAACTTTCTTTAGAACCTAAAATTTGAACTTCACGGTTTTGTGGGTTTGTACGCAGAATGTTGTTCTTGAGAAAATGATAGTTCCAAATGCGTGATTTGTGTAAACAACGTTTAGATGTCGTGTTTCGGAGTTAGTAGAGCTCATTGAAAAAGGGCTTGCCAAACAAAGCTGACTTCAAAGCCGAAAACCTCAACTTCACAATTTTGTTCGTTTGTGTGCGAAATATTATTTATTTGAAAATGATTAGAATTTTTTTTTTTTTTGGAAACCAACAATCTAATGTCATGTATCCAAATAAGTAAAGTTTAATGGAAAATTGGCTCGCCAAACAAAGATTTCTTTAAATTCTAAAACCTCAACTTCATGGTTTTGCAGACAAATACAACTTTAAAACTTATGTCTCGAACTGAGTAGAACTTATTGGAAACTAGGCTCACCAAATAAAGTTTTTTTAGAGAATACAAAAACATCAACTTCATGATTTTCTGTGTTTCCACACAAAATATTATTTTTAAGAAAACGCTCATTCTGAATGCGTTTTTTTTAAAAAAAAAAAAAAAAAAAAAAAAAAAACCTACGCTCAAATGTTGTGTCCCGGAATAATTTGACAAATGATATAATGAATGGTTTTAAATTTGTTAATACATATTGTTGAGGGCAAAATGCTTAACAAGGACAGCTTGTGAAGATCGTCGTCCTGAACCTTTGAGACCTTAGGGTTGAAGACCTGCAAGTGGAAGAACACCTAGGAGTGTGGGGATGGAATCCAGCGTTAGTACTCCGACGGTCAAGTCAGTGTCGAATCCTCGAGGTAATTGAGAGGATTTCAAGAGATTAAGGTCTAGAGTTTTACAATATATCGCAATAAATGAGGGGTTTCCCTTTTATAGGTACTTGCGTGCCAGGTGGCAGGCTGTACGGACACTGTACGAATGGGCGCATTTTACCCGGGTCAGATCCGGGTCGCGTGTTATCCCGTCGGGTGCTTAGAGGTGTGACGTTCGTCGGGTCGTCTAGGTAAGTGTGTATACGGATAGTACTCAACACATATATAACTTTTTTCATAATCGTTATAGCTTTGTCAGTAACTAAGCATTATAAATTTGATAACCTCATTTATTGATTAAATTTTACTAAAATTACTTATCATTAGATATTATTGGATTTGTTGGTGTAAAACATTTTTCATAATCTACATAGCTTTTATAGCTTTTTTAGTAACTGTGTATCATAAATTTAATAGCATCCATTGTTGATGAAATTGTTAACTAATGAGAATTGAATGAATTTTTTTGGTTCACTTATAGTTTTTGATAATATATATAACTTTTCAATAACTAATAATTATAAATTTGATAACTTCTATTATTGATAAAATGGTTAATAAAATTTACTTATAACAAGAAATTGATGGTTTATTCTCAATAAGTTTTAGGAATTTGAAGAAATTTAATTTTTTCAAAGTTAACAAAAACATTATATTACATGTTATGTAACTTAAAATCAGTTTACACCAAACTTCAATCCCACGTGAAACACGTGGCACAATACTAGTTATATAACAAAAATTTGAACAAATGTTTTTTTTTCTCTCTCTAGAACTCCAAAACCATAAATTATATTATTTTTCTCCTAATTTGGATGCCCTGAAGGGCTTTTGTTCCAAGACAAGTAGGATGGATCACCAAGAGGTCTGCAAACAAAAATGCAAGAAATCCACATCAAACACAAGTACTTATTAGTTATAACAAAAGTGATCAAAAACAAGATTAAAAATGACCATTCAACCATGAACTCACCTTGGCTTGATAACGTAAAGAAGTATGAAGGTTACTGCATTAAACAAGCAAAGTCCCCCCACTGTAATATAAGCTATGTCAAGGAAATCATTTTTACCACCAATCCAACTTGTGGTTGAAAGAACCAATTCCTTTCTGCCCCCAAGACTATAGGTATTATAATTGTTCTGTATTACAACAGTGAATTCCTCATTGGGATGCAGGTCCTCCTCTATCCTCCCATAGAGTTTTCTGAAATTTGGCAGCGCCGCCGTTCGCATCCAAACTATAAGATCCTCTTGTTCACTCAACTGTGACATTGAAATTGACATTCAAAAAGAATAATAATAAAAATCTTTGCCTAATTAAGAAAAACAAAACAAGTGCAACATCACTTACAAGTATGTTGGAATCCAGTTGTGCACCTCCAATCAACCCTCCGGTCTGAAAATTTTTGGGAAAAACATCGGACCCAAATTTATACCCTTTGTCACTATCCCATGCTATATTCTTTTTGTTAACTTGTATCTTTTTTTTTTCTTTCAATTAGAATCCATAGGTGTCATTGAACAAAGTCCATGCAATTAGGCCACAAGGAACTATTGGATCACGTGATCGGTCGTCAGCAAATCATAAAAATAATAATCCCAACAATTACTAACTAAGAATAGCTAGGGCAAGTAGGGGTCGAACCCACAGAGAGATAGGATATTATTCTTTTTCTTAAAGCAGTCAAATAAAATAAAGAGAATTTTTACAGTGAATCTAAATCTAATCAAACGAACAATTAAAATTAACTAATAAAGCAATCAAGAAAATTAAAGAAAACAATTAATAAGAAAGCAGTGAATAAACTAGTAAATAATTGTTAAAAACCTCCAACGTAGAATTAATATCCCTCTTGACAATTATAACATGGATCATTGATATCTAATAATTATGAAATCAAAGATTAGCTTGTTGGAATTAAATCCTAAATCACCTTAATTAGATAAGATTACCCGTTAAAACTTAAATTACCCCTTTTATTTCCTAACAAATCGATTACCCGTTAAGACTTAAAGATTCACCAAGAAACAAAGCATTAAGAACTAGTAATTTATACAAGCACAAAGAGCAATTTCTCACTCATCGTCCCTTATCTCCCTTGGAAGGAGCTTTCACCCTCAACCAATTGCTACAAATAACTAAGCCTGAACGTTAATCCTCGACTTAATCTAGCTAATGTTAACTTAATTTATCAAGAAAGTGTCGACTCCAATCCATCAAAACAAGCAACATAGAATTAAAACAGAGATCAAAGGAATACTCTAACAATTTTCATATATAAGCACAAAATCTCACCATTATATAAGTCAAGAGATCAATTAAATTCTACATTGGAGAAAAGAAAAGGATTACTCACTCATGAATTGAGTGAGCATCCAAAGAATAAAAAGAAAACTTACAGGACTTTGGGGCGAAATCCTCCTCTTGAATAACCTAGGGTTGCCGCCCCTCTCTATGCAAAGAGGGGGGTGCGGCACCCTAGCCCTAAAACTAGAAGAAAAAAAACTAGAAATAGAAGAGAAAAAGAAGAAAAGAAAATTATCTAGATATTGTGTGTGTGATTTGTGTTACATAGGGTGGCTATTTATAGTGGAAATAACCCTAGAAACTCCAATTCTAAGTAGGATAGGAGCCTAGGACGTTTTTAGGGCTGACTTAGTCTCCGCGTTAGCTTAAAAGTCTTCCTAGAACCAAAATCCTAGTCAAAATAGGATCCTGAAAAATTCTGGATTCCTGCAGGAATTTCGAAGGCGATTTTGGGTTTGAAGATGGCAGAACTGGGTCTTGGACTTCAAAGAAAAGTTGTAGATCTCAGAGTTTGCTTTCCAACGCCTATTCACGGGCCTAAAACGGACATCAGAGCAGAAAGTCATGATTTTTCTACCGAGACTGCGCTGAATCCTAATCCTGTTAGGACTAGAAGCGGGAATATGCGGGAATTGGATATTTCCTTGGAATAGGAGGCACAAATTGGGTTTTTAATTCCAATTATGGGCTCATATGGGCTGAGTATTATCCCATATAAAATATCCAAAATTCCTTAGCTTTCGGGCTTCTTCATGGCTTGTCTTCAATCCTTCGCAATTTAAGCTCCAATCTTCAATTCTTGCCTCTTGAGATAATTCTTCAATAGTCTTCAAATCTTCAAATTATCTTCAATAAATCTTCAAACACGAACTTCGAATCTCCAAATCTTTACTCCAAGTTGCTAAGTCCATATTTGTGTAAAAAGTCATCAATTTTGCTCCAAAAATAATGAAAAACAACAAGTTTCCACTTTTCTTATCTTCAAGACCTAAAAACACAAATACTAACAAAATAAAGTTAAATTCAACATAAAAATGGTAAAAAGCATAGGAAAATGATCATAAAAATAGGGTCTTTTTTGGCTCAATCATAATTCCCCCACACTAAAACTTTGCTAGTCCCTAGCAAACTAATGCATAAAAACTAAGAAAACAAAAACAAAGACTAATGCAAATAAAGATTCCACTTTTGTAGGTGTACGGCGACACTTAGCACGTGACGCAAGCCTTTAAACCAATGTATGTCTACACTGGAGAAGTTATATTCTCCTGAGGGTTTACTTAACTAGGACGACACCCACAAATATGTTTAAAACTAGACTCGATAGACTCATGGGTTAGTATGAAAAACAGAACAAATTTTGTACAAATCTATGTTTAAATCCTTATAAACCATTCTTTTCAAAAATAAATTTTGAATGCATACACATATTAAGGATTAATGCAATCATGAAATCAGAATAACAAAGAATAATAAGAGCACTAAATTCAAAAGATCAAGAAATTGCAAGCATCTTTATTCTTAAGTAACCATAATTAAAGTAGTTCTAATCACTTACCATTCATCACATCCTATAACTACTTCTTTCCATAAGCTTATGTCTTCATCTTTATCTCCATTACTCAAAGGAATGCATATCATGGATACAAATCAAGGGTTTTCGTGGGTTATAATAGATTTTCAAAGGGTAATTGTTTTAGAAAATTGAGGTTACTAACCTCAAAGTGTTCATGATTTGGGGTTACTAACTCCCATTTTTTAGGCTACTAGCACTCTAGAAGGACTCCTTCTTTTATTTTTTAGAGGGACAATATTTCTGCAATTCCATGCCTCTTATCCTCTTTCCAAGGGTTACTAACTCCTTTTGTTTAAGAAAAGAGTGACAACAATGGATTGATTTTTTTTTTATAGCAGAAATACCTCTTCTCCTCTTGCATGAAAAACTTCTTTTCATGATTCTTGTTTTGTTGTCAAAAAAAAAAACTTCTTTTCATGAAAACAATTTTTTAACTACCCTTTTATATATGTAGTCCCCCACACTTGTTCTTGACATATCCATAACATACTTTCATAATTGTAATTTCAATAAAAATTAAACACAAGTTCTAGAAATAGATAATCATGGAAGTAGTAAATAATAAGATCTTATCACAAAACTCTAATTATACCTAATTCTAAGAAATAAGATAACATGCTAAAAATCAATCAATCAAATAAAGCATTCTTAAAAATTCTAAGCATTATCATTCATAATTAAATCAATCAATTAATATATGCATGAAAAATTCAAAATTGTGCAAAATTTTCGAAAAATTTCATGGATTTCTATGCATGTAGACTCTCTATTAGACTCTCTCCCCCACACTTAAAAGACACATTGTCCTCAATGTGAATGCACATGTGTATGTTGTGTCCCTTATAAGTGTGATGACTAAATAGATGTGCTAATGAAATACTTGATTCACAAAGAAAGTATGCATCCAATCAAGTAATTCAAGCAATTCAAAGCATTAATCATGGCATTCATGGCATATGAGTCATTAATAAGATCCAAATCAAGCATAGAAAACATAGAAAAGAAATACAAACAACTAATTCAAATCAAGGAATAGGTAATCAATCAAAGCAAAACAATGCAAAGAAAAAGTAAATGGAGATGAGTTTAAGAAAGCTTCTCTATTTATGTGGCATGGGCTAGAGGTGGCATGGCGTGGATGGCCGGTGGCGGCTCGGTGTTTGCGCGGGCTGGTGCGGTAGTGGCTGGGCCATAGCCGGGTATGGTGTGCGGGTAGCCAGGTCATGGCCATTCTAGCATGTTGCGGCTCGGGCATGGCCGGTCCTGGCCATGCCTTATGTGTAGATGGTCAGGCCATAGCCGGGCATTAGCCGGCCGAGCTAGCTAGGTTGGCTCGATCATGGCCTTTGCTATCCCCTTTGGTGCATTGGCTTCCATCCTTTGCTCCTCTCCTTTGGGCTTTCATTCGGTTTCCTTTGCAAATGTTCAAAAAGCTCCAATTGTTTGACTTGTTTTCTTAATTTGAAATCCTAAAGAAAAAGAAAAACAAAACTAAAAAGAAATTAACATGTTAGTAAATTCTTGGGTTGCCTCCCAAGCAGCGCCTTTCTTTAATGTCTTTGGCCAGACCTTCCTTCATCTCCCTTTGTTAGGGTGGATCATATCACTTCAAAGCATAAAGCAAGTATGGTAAGATTGGAAGAGTATGGGCATGAAAATATGAAAGATAAAAGAAGAGATAAGGAAAGAAATCACCAATTTTGTTGAGGGCGACTCCATGAATAGCTATGAATGACAATGCCATCCTTGTCGCCGTGAGAGGTTGATGCAGTGGATGCTTTCGGCATTCTTGATTGGCATTGCTCTCATCTCGCCTTTGGAAAGTGTCCTCGTCTTGGCAAATTTTCTTATCCTCCAGAAAGAATTGATCCATAGGTATCCAATCCTCATATTTGATCTCTCCAAAGCTCCCATGTTCAAGAAACTTGTTGATTCCCAAGAAATCTTGATCTTCATATTCCGAAAGTTGGTTATCAACAAAATCTTGCACACTTGTTTCGTTCAGCTCAAGGTGTCCAAGTTGTTCATCGTCTGGTGGCTCATCTTCTGGCTTGGCACGGCTTGGAGGAGAAGGTGGAAGGATGTCCATCTTGATATCTTCTTTCAGTGCTTCTGATTCGTCTTGTTCAATCTTGGAATCCTCCGTTGGTAGAGCAGGGACGTAGACTTCGCATGGTTCATCATCTTCAGTCTTACTTAGTTCAGAGTGGATAGGTTCCTCCCATGATGATGTCGCCTTGATCTCTAGCTCTTGACGTCTTTGTCTAATTTCTGCTAATTCAACGTGCTTCCATCGTTCTTTGGGAACTTCTTTAATTGCAGCAATTAAAGGGATGTTTACCTTCTCCTTCTCTTGAAGTGAATCATCTTGGCTTTCTTCACTGCATGTCTTTCTTTGCGGGCACAAACCTTTAAGGAAATGGTGGTGGATAATAGGTGGTCTCCATCTTTTTCATTCCCTTGAATCTTTCTTTTCCTTTGGCGAGGAAATCGATTGTTGCTTTGCGATGTCTTTCCTCCATAGTTCTGAAAGTAATCTTCTCTAGCTCATCAGGTACAACAACTTGTGGTGGCATCATAGGGAAAACAGGTGCAGAAGGTGGAGATGGAACATCAGGCAATTCCATCTTTTGTTCATACCACTGTTGTTTTTCTCCAATTGAATTGACTCCATATCCTTGCGTCTTATTCAATTCATGTGTACGCTCATTATGCATAGAAGCTTGTGACTGAACAGTCATGAATTCGGCAAACATCTTAGCTAAATTTCCAAATTGAGTAGTCAATGAGGATATGACATTGTCAGTGCGATTCATGAATTCCCTCATCTTCAAATCCGATTCTGATGCTTTTGATGACGAGTCTTCCTTTGTGGAGAACTGGTAGATGTTCTCAGTCATGGTGTTGAGCAGCTTCCTTGCTTCTTCAGGGGTCTTGAGCGTCGGACTTCCTCCACTGGCGACATCAATGTAAATTCAATCCTCATAGAAGAGCCCATCGTAGAAATTCTGAATCAAGAGTGCTTCACTAAGGTTGTGGTATGGGCAACTTGCGCAGATCTTGTTGTACCTCTCCCAGTATTGGTGCCACTTTTCGTTGGGTAGCTGTTGACAAGTGTTGATTTTTCTTCTGAAATCAGCTCGCTTTGTTTCTGGAAAGCATTTGTTCAAAAATGTTGTCTCCAATCCCTTCCATGAAGTTATGGATTTAGGTAGCAGACTCACAAACCAGCTTTTTGCTTTCCCTTCCAAAGTAATTGGAAAAGTTCGAAGCTTCGCTTGTTCTTCAGGCATCCCAGTGATTGTAGCACACTTGATAAAGAAACTTTGTAGATGCTCATGAGGGTTCTCATGAGATTCTCCTTGAAAAATTGGCAACATGCGGATCACTCCTGGCTTCAGTTTGTAGGACATATCCATTGGTGGATAATCAATGCAGAGGGATGGCACTTCATAATTGGAATTCAACTCCCTTAACGAACGTGATTGCTCCATTGGATCTTTTTCTAGAAAAACAAAAACTCAAAAGAAAAATTAGTAGTAAAGTTCTTAAACAAAAATTAAAAGCAGAAAAATAAAGGAATATATATATATATATTAAGAAAACGTAAAAACTCTTTTTTTTTCAAAAACGCAAAACACAAAACAAAAAATTTTTTTTTTAGATAAAACGCAAGAACCTAAAGAAAATTCCAAGGATTAGTCTTTTCCTTCCTTCCCCGGCAACGGCGCCAAAATTTATGATCGGTCGTCAGCAAATCATAAAAATAATAATCCCAACAATTACTAACTAAGAATAGCTACGGCAAGTAGGGGTCAAGCCACAGAGAGATAGGATATTATTCTTTTTCATAAAGCAGTCAAATAAAATAAAGAGAATTTTTATAGTGAATCTAAATCTAATCAAACGAACAATTAAAATTAACTAAGAAAGCAATCAAGAAAATTAAAGAAAACAATTAATAAGAAAGCAATGAATAAACTAGTAAATAATTGTTAAAAACCTCCAACGTAGAATTAATATCCCTCTTGACAATTATAACATGGATCATTGATATCTAATAATTATGAAATCAAAGAATAGCTTGTTGGAATTAAATCCTAAATCAACTTAATTAGATAAGATTACCCGTTAAGACTTAAATTACCCATTTATTTCCTAACAAATC
>AWUE01015962.1:0-12549 GCA_001974825.2 Corchorus olitorius | reverse complement strand
AAGCTAAGATAATCAATTTGGGTAAAAACCTCAATTTTTATTAACAACTCAACTTATGTTTACAAGAGGGGTTTGGTGCCTTTATATAGGCATAGGGTGATGCCCTAGATCTAGAGAAATAACCTAATTTTCGTCCAAATATATGGCCTAGGGTAAAACTAGTCCAAACCCAACTAGGAAAAGGAAATAAAGACATAATTAAACAAGGATTGGACTTAGTCAAACAAGGCCCAACCCAAATAACATCCAAACTTAAAAATAAGCTAATTAATGATAGAATAAAGCCCACAATGGCCAAATTACAACTCTAATGACCTAGTGCTCATCGATTTCAAGAAGAATGCACAACTTGGAATCGATGGGAATATTCCTTTGTTGATGATCTCCAATGGGCTTCAAATGATCTCCGATGGCTTTAAAATCTTCAAGATGAACTCTAATGAGGCCAAACAAAGCTTCCTTGAACCTTTTAGCTCTTGCCCTTGTCATTGGGCCTAATGGCATCTTCAATGGATCAAATGGCATCTTAGGCAACTCCGATGAGCTTGAAACTTCTTCCTTAGCATCTTCAAGCTTCTCCAAGCCTCCTTGCCGCATATGCACATCCTTGCCATGATCTCCATTGTGCTCTTCAAAACCATGATGAGTCCTTGGCGCATCAACCTTGGATCCCAGGATGTATGTACGAAACTTCTCCAAGGCAAAGACAACAGCAAGCATCTCTTTCTTCGTGGTGGTGTAGTTCTTCTGAGCAACATCCAAAGTTCTTGAAGCATAGTAGAAAACATGAGGTACCTTGTCTACTCTCTGTCCCAGAACAGCTCCAATGGCGACGTCACTTGCATCACACATTACTTCGAATGGTAGTTTCCAATCTGGTGGCTTTACAATTGGAGTGGTGGTTAGGGCAGTCTTCAATTTATCGAATGCTTCTTTGCAGTCATCTCCAAAACTCGAACTCTACATCTTTTCTGAAGTAGTCTACACATTGGTGCCGAAATCTTCGAGAAATCCTTGATGAATCTTCTGTAGAATCCAGCATGGCCTAAGAATGATCGGATATCCTTGACACATGTTGGGTATGCCTTGTTCTGCCATGAAGTGGCACTTCTCGGCATTTAACACCAATTTGGTTTCAACATACCTCTTCAAGATGAGTTCTAGGTTATGAAGGCATTGATTGAAGTTATCTCCATAGACAGTGAAATCGTCCATGACCACTTCCATCTTTTCTCCCACATAATCTTGAAAGATGCTCATCATACACCTTTGAAAAGTTGCAGGTGCATTGCATAAACCAAAAGGCATTCTTGTATAGGCATACGTACCGAATGGGCATGTAAAGGTGGTCTTCTCTTGGTCTTCAGGTGCTATTGGAATTTAGAAGTATCCGGAATACCCATCTAGAAAGCAATAGTAGGCTTTGCAGGCTAATCTCTCCAGCATCTGCTCGATGAATGGCAATGGAAAGTGGTCCTTCCTTGTAGCAGAATTCAGCTTTCTGTAGTCGATGCATACTCTCCATCCATTTTGCAGTCTTTGAGGAACTAGCTCTCCATCTTTGTTTTCCACGACGGTAAATCCAGATTTCTTAGGTACTACTTGAACAGGGCTGACCCATTTACTATCTGATATAGCATAAATGAGACCGGCTCCAAGTAATTTGAGCACTTCTTCCTTGACGACTTCAGCTAGGTTCGGATTGAGTCTTCTTTGTGGTTGTCTAACAGGAACTGCATCGTCTTCAAGTCGAATCCTATGCATACATATAGTAGGACTTATTCCCTTGATATCAGCAACAGTCCATCCGATGGCTTCCTTGCAGAGTTTTTCTTCTTGTAAATTATTTAATTTACTTGAAATAACAACGGGTAGAGTCTCTTTGTCTCTAAGGAAAGCGTATTTTAGGCCTTCAGGTAGTTGTTTCAGCTTGACTTCAGGTGGTTGAATGATGGATGGCAGGGGTGTTGGCGTTGGCTCCAAACTGATGTAGGAAACTGATGCTTTTTCTTCGACAGCAAGTGATGTTTCCAGTTCTCTGATGGTTGCAGCTACATCTTCTGGCGTCAGGATTACTGCTTCTTTGATTTCTTCTTCATCCAGGCTTTTTGCAAGAACTAGTTCAAGCTCATCTTCACATTGAAGTGACTGAACTGTTCAGAGCAAGCTTCAATTGCATCAATTGCACAGATGGAATGAATTTCGGCAGGAGTTTTCATGGCTTCACTTATGTCGAATTCAATGGCTTCACCATCAAATTTCATGCTGAGTTTTCCATCTTTCATGTCAAAATTCGCGCTGGCTGTTGAAAGGAACGGTCTCCCTAGCAGCAACGGCAGGTGCGGTAGATGAAGATCATCTTCACTCGTTTTCAGGACATAGAAATCTGCAGGAAAAACAAAGTCTCCTATCTGCACTAAAACATTCTCAACTAAACCTTCAGGTTTAATGTTAGTTCTGTCAGCAAATTGCACAATAAGATCAGTTTTAGTCATATGTTCTACTTTCAATTGGGAGTAGATAGAAAAAGGCATAATATTAATTGAAGATCCAAATTCACACATAGCTCTTTCTATCTTTTCTTTTCCAATTTTGCAAGGAATAGAAAAGGATCCTAAATCTTCACTTTTATGATGCAATTTTCTCTGATAAGCAGCAGATATATTTTCATTCATGCATGCATATTTTTCAGAAAATTTTATTTTAGCAGTGCATAGTTCTTTAAGAAAAGAAGCGTACCTGGGCACTCTTGCAACTTCATTAAGCAAAGGAATATTTACCTCTAAATTTCGGAGTGAATTGAGTGGTTGTGCAAACCTTTGAGGAAACGGTGGTGGACCGTAAATAGTCTCCATCTTCTTCATCCCTTCAAATCTTGATTTAGGTCGAGATGCTCTCGGTGAAGTAGATTGCTTCTTCTCGGGTTTGGCTGGAATCTTCTCTTCTTGGAACGTTTGAATTTCAGGTACAGCAACTGGTGGTGGTTCGGCAGAGGAAGCATGTGCTGGAGGCAGTGAAATTGCAGGTGGGAGTCAAATGTCAGGTAATTCCATGTCTTGTGCTTGCCACGGTTGAATTTCCTCCATTGACTTGATTCTGTATCCTCTTGTAAGGCTTTGGATAGAAGCTTGCTAAATACTCATGAAGTTGGTAAACATCTTTGCTAGATTTCCGCATTGAGCAGTTAATTCCTTCAATTCTTTGCGGATTTCTAATATCTCCGACTCCTTTGTTGTGTCAGCTTCATCGATTGTACTGAATTGATGAATGTTCTCGGTCATAGTGTTGAACAGCTTCCTTGCTTCTTCAGGTGTCTTGAGTGTAAGGCTTCCTCCGCTTGCAAAATCGATATATATTCGATCTTCACAGAGATGCCCATCATAAAAATTTTGAATTAAAAGTGCTTCACTCAAGTTGTGATAAGGACAACTTGCACAAATCCCATTGTATCTCTCCCAGTATTGATGCCACTTCTCGTCAGGTGATTGTTGACAAGAACTGATTCTTTTTCTGACAACAGCTCGCTTCGCTTCTGGAAAATACTTGTTTAAGAATGCTCTCTCCAATTCTTTCCACGAAGTTATGGATTTTGGTGTTAGACTCACAATCCAGCTCCTTGCTTTTCCTTGAAGAGTGAGTGGAAAAGTTCGAAGTTTAGCTTGTTCTTCAGGCATCCCAGTAATTGCAGCACACTTGATAGAGAAAACTTACAGGTGCTCATGAGGATTCTCATGAGGTTCTCCTTGAAAAATCGGCAACATACGGATTAGTCCTGGCTTCAGTTTGTATGTCATATCCAAGGCTGGATAATCAATACATAGGGGTGGCACTTCACAGTTGAAATTCAGCTCCCTTAACGAACGTGGTTGCTCCATTGAATTTTTCCTACAAAATAAAAGAAGATCAAGTGCAAATTAAAATAGAAAAATAAAGAAAAAGAAAAAATAAAACGCAATATCCCCGGCAACGGCGCCAAAATTTATGATCGGTCGTCAACAAATCATAAAAATAAAATTCCCAACAAATTCCTAACTAAAACAGATAGGGCAAGTAGGGGTCGAACCCACAGAGTAATAGGTTATTAATCTTTTTCTTAAAACAATTAAACAAATTAAAGAGAATTTTTATAGTGAAATTAAACCTAATCAAACTAACAATTAAAATCAATCAAGTGAACAATCAAGAAAATTAAAGAAAACAATTAACAAGAAAGCAGTGAATAATCAAGAAAACAATTAATAAAAACCTCCAACATAGAATTAATATCCCTCTTGACAATTATAACATGGATCATTGATATCTAATAATTATGAAATCATAGAATAGCTTGTCGGAATTAAATCCTAAATCACCTTAATTAGGTAAGATTACTCGTCAAAGCTTAAATTACCCCTTTTTCCTCCTAACTAATCAATTAGCCGTCAAGCCTTAAAGATTTGCTAGGGATCAAAGCATTAAGAACTAGTAATTTATACAAGCACAAAGAGCAATTTCTCACTCAAAGTTCCTTATCTCCCTTGGAAGGGACTTCCGTCCTCCCCCAATTGCTACAAACAACCAAGCCGGAACGTCAATCCTCGACTTGATCTAGCTAATGCTAACTTAATTTATCATGAAAGTGCCGGCTCAATCAATCAAAGCAAGCAACATAGAATTAAAACAGAGATCAAAAGAATACTCTAACAATTATCATATATAAGCACAAAATCTCACCAATATATATGTCAAGAGATCAATTAAATTCTACATTGGAGTTAAGAAAAGGATTGCTCACTCAATTTAGGATTACTCACTCATAAATTGAGTGAGCATCCAAAGAATAAGAAGAAAAACTTATCTTATGGATGGAAGAAGAGAAGGGGGCGGCGGCACTAGGGCTTTTGTCCTCCAAAACTTTAACAATTCTACAAAATAATTTCTAGATCTACTTGTATGTGTGTATATTCTAAAAACCTAGACCTAAGGTGCCTATTTATAGTGGAAATAACCCTAGGAATTCCAATCCTAACTTGGAAAGAAGTCTAGGACGGTTTAAGGGTCTAACTTGGATTCCAAGTTAAATCAAAAGTCTTCCTAGAGTAGAATCCAAGTCAAAATAGGATCCTGAATTTTTGCTGAATTCGTGCAGTGACTTCGACGGCATTTTTGGGCTTGAATATGGCAGAACTGGGTCTTGGACTTCAAAAGAAAGTTGTAGATCTCGGAGTCAGCTTTCCAACGAGTACTCATGTGCTTCAAACGGAGGTCTGAGCAGAAAGTTATGATTTTCTACCAAAACTGCGCCTGCTAATCCTGTTAGGACTAGAATTGGGAATCTACGGGATTTGGATATTTCCTTGGATTTAGGAGTCATTAATTGGGATTTTAATTCCAATTAATATTTTATATGGGCTGAGTATTTTCCCACATAAATTATCCATAAATACCAAAGCTTGAGAACTTATCCATGGCTTGTCTTCAATTAAAGCTCCAATCTTCAATCCTTGCTTCTTGAAATAATTCTTCAAAGTCTTCAAATCTCCAATTTAGTCTTCAATAAGTCTTCAGACACGAACTTCGAATCTCCAAATCTATGCTCAAAATTGCTTTGCTAAAATCTGTGTAAAAAGTCATCAAAATAGCTCCAAAAGAGGTGAAAAATAACAATTTCTCAATTTCACATCACCTTAAAACACAATTATCATCAAAATAGCATATAATTAAGCATAAATAGATCCAAAAACATAGTAAAATAGGCATAAAAATAGGGTTGTTTTTGGCTCAATCAGGCGCATACTTTATCATCTGATCCTATTCCCTGGGTTCGCGATCTCTGAGGGTACAAGACTAAGCTTCTCCTGTTTAGTAAGACTAACCGAGAACTTGAATCTATTACAGACTACAATGGAAATACAATGAACTCTGGCACACCAACGGAACTGAAAGACCCGGAAGCTCGGTTAGAAAGCGGAGAAGTCTTTCTAACTTTATTAAACGCGCTATTTCTAGGTCGTGAGACAGTTCGCTTCCTATCTACCAACTGATTGCCATCGACCGGTTCTTCCCCCAACAAATTCAATGGCAGCTTTTTTTTTTTTTTTTATCTTCCTTGATTTCTTCTCTTGAGGGTTTTTTTTTTGGATTTTAGAATCTCTTTTTACTTGGGTAACTCGATGTATGGCCGGGATCAAACTCTTCCCTTTTTTGCTGGATCCTTCCCTTAACTTCCTCAGCTGCAGCCTTCACTGAAAACACTTTGTTAGGATTTTGACCCAATTTCTAATTAGATTTGGATTAGGATTTTTCTAGATTTTTTGATTGGTGGACAAAAATCCTAATAGGGAAGGGATTCTTGGAGTCCAAGTTTGTGTTAGTATAAATAAGCAATTTGTGTTCAGTTTTTTATGTGTGTGAGATAGAAAGAGTTGTATTGTTGTGAGAGAAAGCTAAGATAGCTTTAGGTTGTTATGAGAGAATCACCCATGTTGGGTTGATTAGATTGAGAGTTTGCTAGAAAGATTGTTATGATTGTTGATTGTAATTGATTTATTTGATAGTGGAGATTTGTGGCATAGGTCCACAAAAAAATTTTGCTTTGTTGTTTCCGCTTTAATTATTTGTTTGGTTAATTCCTGGGATATCCGAAGTTACAACAAGTGGTATCAGAGCCTGGTTGATTAGAGATGGGAGACACTAGCAGCGGATCAGCTTTGAAGTGTGAGATTGAGAAATTTAATGGAACGAACAATTTTCAGATGTGGTAGAGTACGGTAACAGATATGTTAGTACAACAAGGATTAGGAGATGCGCTTGAAGCTGATAAGCCTTCAGCGATGAATGACAACAGGTGGAGAGATATTCAATGAAAAACAGTAAGTACAATTTGTTTGTCTCTTGCTATTGAAATTAAGTATGATGTGTTAGATGTGAAAACCCCAAAGGAGTTGATGGATAAGTTAGAATCGATTTATATGTCAAAATCGATTACTAACATGTTATGTTTGAAGAGAGAATTATTTGGATTGAAGATGAAGGAGGGAACAAGTTTAAGGGTACACCTAAACGAGTTTAATAGCTTGGTTACTCAGCTGGCAAGTGTAGATGAAGTCATGAAAAAGGTTGATAAAGCAGTTTTGTTGATTAATTTTCTTACTGACAGGTATGATCCTGTGACTAGAGCTTTGATGGTTGGTAGAAAAACCTTGAGCTTGCAAGATGTGGCTTCTACAATTTTTGAGTATGATAGATTGAAAGAAACTGAAAAGAAAGATGAAGAGAATGGTGCTCTCATGGTGGAGCGTGGAAGAACTAATGGAAGGGATAAGACTGATACAAGATCGAGGGGTAGATTCAATGAAAGAGAAAGATCAAGTTCGAGGCCAAGAGTAGATATGAGTAGCAATGATTGTTATTATTGTCATGAGATGGGGCACATACAAGCCTACTGCAAGAAGTTAAAGGAAGATTTGGGAAAATTCATGAAATCTAAAGAGAAGAATAATGCTGGTGTTAATGTTGCTGCTGCTGATAGTGATGAATATTCTGATGAAGAAACTGTTGTTTTGATGGTGCAAGAAGAAAAGAAAGACACTAGAGAAATGTGGGTGTTTGATTCTGCTTGTCTTGAACATATTTGCACAAATAAAGAATGGTTTTCGAAGCTTGAAAAGTGTGATAAGTCTGTCTATATGGCTAATAATGGTGAAAAAAAATTGAAGGTATTGGGAGTGTGAAACTTCGTTTGCATGATGTAAGTGTCAAGATGCTTGGGAATGTAAGGTATGTTCCAAACTTTACAAGGAATTTGATTTCGCTTAGAAAGTTGGATAGCTTGGGTTATGGATATTCTTGCCAGGGTGGAGGCTTGAAGATCACCAAAGGTAAAATGATTGTGATGAAAGGAGTGAAGAATTCGAAGAATTTGTATGAGTTGATTGGAAGCACAATTAGAGGAGATGGATCGGTATCTTCACATTAAATTGAGAAGAAGGATATGGATTTGCCAACAAAGAAGAAAGTCACTTTTGTGGATTTGGTTAAAGGGTGGAGCAATTAAGCTTTGATGAAGGAATTTGAGTCAAGGTGGAGATTGTTAGGATTTTGACCCAATTCCTAATTAGATTTGGTTTAGGATTTTTGTAGAGTTTTTTGATTGGTGGACAAGAATCCTAATAGGATAGGGATTCTTGGAGTCCAAGTTTGTGTTAGTATAAATAAGCAGTTTATGCTTAGTTTTGTGTGTGTGTGTGTGTGTGTGTGTGTGTGTGATTGTGTGAGAGAAAAAGCTAAGATAGCTTTATGTTGTTGTGAGAGAATCACTCATTGTTGGGTTGATTAGATTAAGAGTTTGCTAGAGAGATTGTTATGATTAGTAATTGTAATTGATTGATTTGATAGTGGAGATTTGTGGCATAGGTCCACAAGAAAATTTTGCTTTGTTGTTTCCGCTTCAATTATTTGTTTGGTTAATTCCTCGGATATCCGAAGTTACAACACACTCTACATCCGCGGCTGCAAAAACTTGGACTTCCCCCAAGTTGAACAGGTGAACCTGGAACATTTATGTTTGGGGAGTAGTTGTGATGATACTCTCAAATCCTTCCCCTTAAATTACTTCCCCAAGCTTAAAACTCTAACTCTTTGGAACTGCAAAAGTCTTGAACCTCTTTCATCGACTGGTTTGGAAGAGTCACAGAACCATTCACTTGATGCTGTGGAAATCAGGGATTGTCCCAATTTGACATCATTTCCAAAGGAGGGATTGCGAGCCTCAAATCTGACCTCAATCACTTTCTCCAACTTGTGTTTAAAATAAATTGTGTTTCAAACTTGTTTTCATAATGCAAGAAGTATAACTATTGGTCTTTTCCCTTGTATAAAGGGGCATGGGTTTTGGAGTTAGAACATTCAAAATGTTATTCCTTGATTATGAAAAAGATGGGTGTTTGATCTTTTATTGAGGAGAGAGAAATAGTTTTGGTGTTTGTGAAAAAAAAAATTCAGATTTCTTTCTTTTTTACTTTTTTTTTAAAAAAAAAATTGAAAAAAATAAATTATATTAAAAAAATATTTAATTTTTATTCCACGTGTCACTTGCCACGTCAGCAAAAAAGACGGTGCTAGTGCCACGTCAGCATATTTGACGGGTCTGTCACGACATACTAACGTGAGGGACCTCGGGTGATAGGTTCTGATGATAGAGGGACGAATTTGTAGAAAAAAAAAATAGGGACCAAAATCAACATCTCGTATAGTACAGGGACCTCCCGGGTACTTTTACCCTTTTTTCCATGATCATTAATTTTTTCACTGAAAACTATTATAGTCTTAAAGCACAATGGAAGTGTTCAGGGGGGGACTCTTTTACCGCAGTTTTGTTAAAAGCACCTAAAGATTAACTTTTTAAGTTGACTTGCCTTTTGCGATGAAAATTAGCTTTTGATACAAACCATGACTTATTTAGCATTGTGTTTGAGCAGGAAAAGTAACTTTTTTTTTATCTTTAATCTCAATCTCAAACCAAGTCTAAGTATTGGTATTTTTAGATTCTACAGTGGGCTTGCTATATTATAGAGTATTATGATTATGATATATGATATTATGATTATGATATGGTTAAAGGAACTATATTTTGAATGAGTTAGAATAGACATGTTCAAGGGCCGGGCTACCCGTCCAAACCCGTAAGCCCGCCCGATATTTGGGAGGGCTTGGACAAACCCGTTGGACGGGTTTGGACAAAATTTTAAGGCCCGTTTACAAAATGGACCGGGTTTGGGTCTTAGCCATAAAAGCCCGGCCCGAGCCCGGCCCGTATGCTTAAATAATTAAATTATTTTATTTATTTTTAATTAGATTGACTAGTTAAAATATTCATTAGATGTGTAAATTAATTATTTTGATAAAAAATATATATGTTAATTAAGCTTTACTGTAATACCATAAAATTTACATTGGTTACTATAAATTAAAATTTTGGTGTAAAGAAGAAAAGGGAGTGAGGGCACAATTGAATTAAAGGAGAAGTTTTTGGTTCAATTTAAAGAGGCAAACAAAAGGTGAGGATTATTGTGCAATTTTGCCAAGTCAAATGCAATATAAACCATGTCATCTTCTCCTTCACCATTTTATGCGTACATATTTTGTTCCCTTTCCACCCGAAGGTTCCCTCCATATTGATTCAAGAAACAATTCATGGAAATCAACATGCAATAATAGTAAATCGACTTTCTCATTGTTCATGTTCCAATTTTAGTCTTGGATTCGAATTCGAGGCAAGTTGTTTAATGCTTGAGGTTTAAAGGTGAGAGAAGGGTAGGCTTCAAATTTCAATCTTGAAAATCTAATATGTTTTGTTGTCCTAAAAGAATTGAATTTGTGATTTGAGTTTTCTTTGTGTTGGAGGTATGGGTGATGATTTAATCATGAATGAATCAAACTTGAAGCAATGGAGCAAGAGGAGAATGGAAGAAATTTTTGGGTAAGTTGAAGTTGAAGTTATATGGTTTAAATTAATTTATTTCTTGTTAAATTGATGTTTGGAAGCTTTGGGTAATACTTGAATTTAGTATGGGAGTGTGTTTTGTTGTTCAAAATAATGGAATTTGGTGCAAAATATTCAAAAATGACTAAGTTTGGGGCTGCCGGAATCTGGAAAATTCCAGATTCCGGTGAGCTTAAGGGCTGCCGGAGAAGAAGGCAAAAAAAAAAAAAGAGAAGAAGGCATTTGGGCCAGCCTGGTGCGGCCCAAACACAAGGCTAGGCACGCGGCCCAAACACAAGGCTAGGCACGCGGCCCAGCGCGGCCCAGTGCCTAGGCCAGGCGCGGGCCAGCGCATGGCCCAGCGCCTGGGCTAGCCTTGGGCTCCCAAGCCCAACCAAAAAAAAGTTAATTAAAAAAATAAAGAAGAAGAAGAAGAAATGGACCAAGCCCAAGCCCAATTTGGAATAAAAGAAAAAATAATAATAATAATAATAATATATATATAAGGAAAATAAGAAAATTTAGAAATAAATATTTGGGTCCAATAAATTAAGCAGTGAAGTTACAATTTTACCCTTGGAAGGGTGAAGTTACTAAATTACCCTTTAAAGAGGAATTTTAAGAAATTGGCCACAGCGGTTGCATTAATAAGTTCAAAATGATTATCTTATTACTTCGTAATATTCGTAGGAGCATGAATTACTATTTTACCCTTGAGTGGGTAAATTACTATATTACCCTTGATTAGTAAAAGTGTGCTATCATATCCTGTTGAGCTACGATTTCGGATCTGACTGATTAGGGTCAATATCTATGACACGTAAGAAATGTCATTGTACTCTAAGAGAGTAAAATTACAGAAATACCCTTGATAGGTAAATTAACCATTTTGCCCTTGTTCGGGGCGATGCGAGTATTTAGCTTTCAAGATCACACCTACGGGGTTAAAAAGCTATCGTAGTGACCCTTTTAGGTAAAAATTTACCATGTTACCCTTGGTTGGTCTAAATTACAATTATGCCCTTAGTCATCAAATTTATGAAATTACCTTTTAAGGGTGGAATTGTGAGAATTTGACTATATCACTCACATCAATATATTTGTATGTACGTTGTGGAACCTATGATAAGTCCAAATGACCATTTTACCCTCGGATGTGTAAAATTACAACTTTGCCCCTAGAAAAGCATTTGGCTTATCTAGACATGATAATTGAACATGAAAGGTTAAAGGATTATCGTATCAGCCTTAAGATGTCAAAATTACTATTTTGCCCTTGGTCAGCTAAAATTACCATTTTACCCCTGGTTAACTAAATTACAATTTTGCCCTTAAATGCCGGAAATGATTAATTGAACTCTAGATTGTGTATTATGAATTCGAAACTCATCATACAACCTTGAAAGGCTTATATAAACATGCTTAGATCGTTTAAGTGAGATCATGGGGTTGGGTTATGTGTTTCTTGTGATTTTTTTTCTAACTGTTTTGGTATTTTGGTTTACTACCCTGGTTCTGGTTGATTGTCCTTGTTTTACTATGGTTTTAAACTTTGATTATGATTCTGGTTTTAATGATTTTCTTGTGTTGCTCGTGCTTCTCAATCAGACGGTTGAGGCGCTGATCGAGACACCAGTTAGGCTCACTGCGGATTCACCTTGGGGGGTATACGAGTCCCCTAAACTGTGAGTGGGCTATCCTCAACGGAGAACCCGTTGAGGAAATATTTATTTACTGCTTTTATTAATATGTTTTATGAATGGTTTTAATAAATTGTTTTGGGTGCATGAATGACTCTTGGTTTTGATTATGACACAATTAGAAAGCATACGGGGACTCGTGGACTGGACGCAGTCCAGGGAGTACGTATGGCTTGCTTTGGTGGTATACTAGCTAATAGTTGGACTCATTTGGCGGACCATGGTTTGATTTGGATTCACATGGTTCGTCGCTCCAGGCCCGACACGCCATATATATGTACCGGTTCGGCGTGTGCATGGGGGAGCTAAACTGGGTGTGCTGCGGCCACCATGCAATACCGGACCCAGGCCAACGTCAGGGGGAACGGGCCTGTTTGGGAAAAATAA